>BGPR01000138.1:1183991-1195963 GCA_013235015.1 Araneus ventricosus | reverse complement strand
CAAGAAAGCAGCGAGGTAGGTAGACGAAATTAGACATACGGTTTCATTACTTAAGCTGCGTGAACACGATAATGCAAGAAAGCAGCGAGGTAGGTAGACGAAATTGGACATATGGTTTCATTACTTAAGCTACAGATCTGTATCGAATTTTGGACCGAACCCCTCAAAGGATCGACTGTCGGTTGGTCCCTTTATTCGTGTGTGTCTGTGAGTGTTTCAAATTAAAATCTCATCGAATATATAAATTAGTTCTTAATGTTATATAATCATAAGTTTAACTGACAGTGATCCTTCGCGTATATTTGCCATCGCTTTGACTATTGTACCGATTTAAAAATTCGTACCTTGGAGAATTAAATCGATTCCACCTTCTCTCTCTGTGGTTTTCTTTTCTGTAAAGCCAAATGTTGAGTGGCGTAGCGACCGGGGGGCACGGGGGTATAAAGTCCCGGACGCCAGTTGTAGGGGACGTCGTGGAGACGAAAACATTAGTGCTTTTACGCCATTTTTCAAAGCAAAATATAATAAGGGGGCGTATAAATAATACCATGCCCCGGGCGACATTTACGCTTGCTGAGTGACAACTGGGGTAAAAGAAATCGTATTATTTCCTTGGGCGCCACTTAACATGCTACTGATTATGTTGACAAAATGCCAATGTGTTCATGTCAATTTTGCTTTCTTTTTGTATACGAAGTAAACAGAGAGAGAGTATTGTAATCGTCAAAAAATTTGAACTCGAGATTTTGACGAATCTCCATGTTTTTAGACCTCCCCGAGTCCGAAAAACACAATTTTGGAATTATATATGTTTGTGAACACGATAACTCGAAAACTATTAGAGATTCGGGGATGAAATTTGGTATGTGGTCTTTACACATAATTTGTAGGTTTCTATCAAATTTTGGACAAAATCCGTGTACGGGAAGTCTGTCTATCTGTCTGCGTTCATGTGAACACTATAACTGAAAAACTTGAATAGCTAGATGGATAAAATTTGTTACACAGTTTTATCATCAGGAATGTAGACCCGTATAAAATTTTGATCCAAAAATGAAAAGAAATTTTGATTTTTTGTTATGGCTAACTTCTCATAATATTTGCTACCCCCTCTAGCAGTCTTTTTCTGTGTTTTGTATCTTGTGTTTTCAGTGTGAATTGGGCTGTGATCAGCGCACGTCGTGTGAAGCTCGCTTGAGCCATTAAGTTTGCGCTGGTCACAGATATTTATGTTTAGTAATAAAAACCAGTTACAGTCCATTGCCTCGTCTTTGGTGTTTTGGTTAGAAATGACCACGTCCCCCTCTCACACTCCATAACAGTCTGTCTGTATAATCGCATACTTCTGAACGCCATAACTCCTAAATACAACTACTTGGATAAATGCAATTTGGTATGTGATCTTTTAACCCCAATGGTAGATCTGTGTCCAATTTTCATTTCAATCGGTCAAAAAAAAGGCGTTCAAATTGCATATTAGATTGTGTTTATCTAACAAGGCCAAACTGCGTATTGGCAGTAATACCCTCCTTTCGACTTACGCGCGCCATAAGAAACCTTTGAATAGTCGTGGCATTCTGGGATAGACAAGGTTCGCAATTTTTTTCCCACCGTGTTAGGGACGCTTGGTCGTTTTACTGCCTTTTAGCTTATTTTTTTCTCTACGTGTGTTGGGAGTATACGAGAAAGTTTAGTGGAGAACACTCCCACTGTTTTATTATAATTATAACAAATAGTGCAAGAAAAGTGATTATAATAAATAGTGCAAGAAAAGTTACGTCAATCTTCACAACTTACTCCATTGTTGCTTTTTTAACGGTTTAAATGATATCTGACAGCGGCTCAGGTCACATTCCCATTGCGGATGTCTGCAATTTAAGCTGCTTGTTGTTCGCATGGCTTGTGTTTTCGATTATCGCTCGAGTCGTCTTGTGTTTCGTCGTTTTTAATTGCGATGAAGAAAAGGAAACACCGCAATTAAAATGAAACCGCTTTGTTCGGAAAGTATTTCTTCCTGTAACCGCTTTATTTCGTAATATGGGCACGGACAGAGAGAGGATTGCGTAAGGTGTTGCCTGAGTATTGTGTTGTGAATGTGTGATGAGAAATTTTTCTGTTCCAATGAAAGTAAATTGAATAACTCAGTATTGTATTCATTCTGTGTATTGATTTCTTTCACGAACGGTCTTTTCTTTTCATCTCTTGAATTTCTTGCTTAAATGCCATTGGAATTTATTAGAATCAGTGATGTGGGGTGGGTAAATACCCAGTGGGTAGGTAAATATTGTTTGGGTATATACCCGGGTATTTACCCAAGGCCTGGGTAAATACCCAAAAACTGGGTATTTTGCGAAAAGAAAAGAATTCGAATGCTGATTCACAAAGAAATATACAGAGTTTTATAAATACCTCCTGAAAAAAGTATTTATGAATGGACATTCAAAATTAGACTTAAAATTTATAAATACCCAAAACTGGGTATTTTGCAAGAAAAGTATTTGAGAATGGTGTGATTCAAAATGAAGCATTAAATTTACAAATACCCTTACACTGAATATTTTGAGAAAAAAATTGCATTTGTGAATGGTGATTCAAAATAAAACATATAAAATTTAAAAATACCTCCAAACTGGATATTTTGCAAAAAAAAAAAAAAAAAAAAAAAAAAAAAAAAAAAAAAAAAAAAAAACACAAATCTGGGTATTTTTTTTAAAATATTTGCGAATGATGATTCAAAATGAAAAAAAAAATATGTACCCTAAACTGGGTATTCTGTATTTAAAAAAATGTAGCTTTGAATAAATTATATAAACAAAAAACAATTGCTATCAGGATTCAGAATAAAGTATTCTAAAACTTAACGGGATCGGGGGATAACTTAGTTTTCACGGTTTGAAACTTTGTCACTTACATTAGAATAATATTTTTAACGCCGTTTATGTTATACTAGCCGACATCGGCGACCAACTTGTTCGCTGGGAATATAATTTCATCTGACTCTCTTACGTATAGTTTGATATTCACGGTTCCCTTAACAAAAAAATTTTAAACTTGAAATTGCAATAGATTTACCCCGCGTTCTTAACGTAGCCTTGCACTTGTTCTGTTCTTTGTCTATATGAAAGTCCCTGATGGAGTCAAGTAACTGTTCATGCCAAGTTACATCTAATTGTACGTAATCGACGCGAATTTTAATTTAACAAATTTATTTCAACATCGAAATAACACGGCAAGTTTTACGTCCAGCAGCATGTTAATTGGCTTAAAACATACTAATAAAATGAATTTAAACATAGCAACCATAACCGTTCAGTTTACTGGATTAATTCTTTATATACTTACTATCTTGAGGACTTTCTTTACAGATTTCACAGAAAAATTGATTAAATAAAAAAAGAACAGAAAATCGAATAGAATATTATATTAGCTTTCAACAATGGAAGAGAAACACGCAATTGAATATTTGTTTAAACAATGAAAACGGTTTGAATTTCATTGTAACAATGAATGAAAAAATATTTTAAAAATTTATTAAAATTAGAGAAAAAATCAAATGAAAACTTAATTGTTATCATTGAAAAGAGATACGCTTTTAAATTTTTAGATGGTGTAAAAATAATTTTTGTGCTGCACTATTTTCGGTAGTTATTAAGGAAAAACTCCAAAATTTCGCTTAATTTTTAATTAATTAAAATTTTTAAAAAAACCGCGGTTAATAGGTGCACATTCCCACCCTCCAAAGTATGTTTGTGCCAAATTTCGTTGCTCTAGGCATAGCGGTCTGTCCTGTAGAGTGGCCCAAAACACACACATTCTCCTTAATTATTAGTAGAGTCAGACAGTACCAGTGAATCTTGTGATCCATAATTTACTCACATTGCCATGCTGGAAGTCAAACATTCTTGTTTTGATTTATGAATAGTTAGTCACTTACTTCGTGTATATTAATATTACTGTAAATTTTGCATTAAAAAGTAAAAAAAAGGGGAAGTTATCTTCTTGGAGCTTTTAATGTTAAAAATGATAAAAGTATCCAATGTAAGTATTATAATGTTAAGTACAAACTTGCCAATGCAATAATGAATTTTCTTTTAATCAGATTCCAACCATGACACTTACATCAAATTTAGAGTTTTAAGATAATTTAAGTATTGATGTTCATGATCAAGATGAATACCGTCTAACCAGGAAACTGAGTGTGAGTTTGTATGTCTACTGTACCGTAAAATAATACATCAGATTCAGCAACAAAAAATTCACATTTCTTGTTCCTGAAATCTTGTTACAAAAATAACTCACTTTTGTTGAAAGTAATATAAGCGAATATTACTTTCAGAATAATTGTAGAATTCAGAAAAACTGTAGAACTGAAACATCTGCTAACTTATCTTTGACTAATTAATCCAAGAAGAATTATAAACAATTGTATCTTTCATTTTAGTTTCTATTATCAGCTCTTTATCATTTTAAAACCAAACTCACACACAACAAACTCACTTTCTTTTTTTAAATTTAGTTGAGTTTTAAAAAGGATTGATATTTAAGCCACGTATTTTATGTAAGATTCATGATATAGTACTGTGTTTTTGTTTTTTCTGACTCATTTTTTTAGTTTTTATAGAATTTAAAAGGTTCATATATTACAAGTTTTCTTTTTTACCTTATCTTATGTTCAATATATATTCTATACATATTTATATTATATAGAGACATCATATTTCATTAGTGCCTGTGTTTTATATGAATAGAGGTAATTCAAAAATAAATACCCAGGTAAATATTACCCGGGTATATACCTAGGGTATTTACCCTTAAAAATAAATACCTGGGTATTTTACATCAGTGATTAAAATATTTTTCTTAATTCGAAAATCGGGTTAACTCCGCACCATTGCCAGATTTCATATTTGTTTACATAAGTAGCGCCTGATGAACTCTAGCATACTCAAAGTATTTTTTAATTTGTAGAGCATGTTCTCTTTGTACAGGGAAAATTGGAATTTTTTTCGTTAAAAAAAAGCGCTGGAAAAGAAGGCGGTTGTTTAATGAAGTCCTGAATTGAAGACGAAGTGAAATTGGATATGCGGTTATTGAGAATGAGATTAAGTACAAAAAGTGAAAAGTTATATTTGTTTGTCAGGAAAATAAAGGTGAAAAATTAAAAAGATATTTTTTATTATCCAGGTTTATAAGTTAAGTGGTTATGGTGACTTTAGGTCAAAGATTTCAAGTTCTTCGACTTACGACTAAGGTTTAGGATTTCCCGCCCTTTTTTCCTTCCCGGAAATGCACCAAAATTTGAAAAAATCTAAAAATTAGTTATTTTTAATTGATATCATTTATAATTACACAAAATAAGGATATTCATAAATTCTAAAATTTATACTCTTTTAATGTATTGAGCTACAAAATACAAATAAAATGTATTAATTGTTCATTTTTTAAGTAGGATTTAAGAAAACGTAAGAAATCTATGGGTTTATCACTCAGCCTAGTTCTTAGCTTTGTTTTGAACAATCCGGCAGCAGAAAGTGCCCTCCCAACTTCAGCTGCTGCTGGAGGAATTGTTTTCAAAGCCTCACACAGTTTTTAATATTTGATGTTCGATTTTCTGTTGAATTAAATAACTGGAATTCTTGCTTCACTATCTTGCGCAAGCTAGAACTCTTGCTAGTTGAACAAGGTAGGATCTTTGTCTTTGGATGGGTCGCTTTTTCTATTTTTTCATACAACGTTAAAGATTTGTCTTCCAGAATTTTCCGTGCTCTCTTCTTCTGAGTGCGAAGATTTGGACAGTGATTCGTCTTCCTCGCAAAAAAGCCTTATCATAATTATTTTAGCTTATTGAATAAAAGAATCTTTATTTTGTAAACGTGAAAGATCAATATTAACTACAGCAACATCATACTTCCCCCCAAAAAATTTAGATATTGCATTAATCCAACTAAACTAACATTGCTTCTCTGACTAATTCTTTAGACAGAGAACATTTCATATTATAGCAAATTCTGAGTTTTGTTAATTCAACTCTCCAATACTGCAAAATCGCGTTTCGACTGCATAGTTTTTCTCGGCCAATTTTTACTGGCTTCAAACCTGCTACAATGGCAGTCAGAGTTTCGAATTCTAAATTAGCCAAAATTTGTTGTTCTTTAATATCAATTGATGATTTCATCTCAAAAATCTTTCGAGCCTTGCCAACACACTTTTCTAGCGTCTTTTGGTGTCTAAAAACACCACCTTTTCACAGCCAAACTCCGCGTTAACATAATTTTGTAAAATATCATTCTTGAGAGGTGGTTTTCTGTATAAATGTAAAACTTTTTGTTTCCGGGAACCAAGTATAATTAGAAACACTACTCTCAGCTTCAGCTGATGTTGGAGGAATTGTTTTCAAAGCCTCACCCAGTTTTATAATATTTGATGATCGATTTTCTTTTGAGTCAAATAACTGCAATTCTTGTTTCTCTATTTTGCTTAAGCTAGAACTCTTGGTACTTGAACAACGCAGTCCTTTGTCTTTGAGTAGATCGCTTTTTCTAATTTTTCGTACAACGTTAAGATTTATCTTCCAAAATTTCCGTGCTCTCTTCTGAGTGCGAAGAGTTGGTCAGTGATTCGTCTTCCTCGCAAAATGGTCTTATCATAATTATTTTAGCTTGCTGAATCGGAGAGTTTTTATTTGGAACACGTAAAAGATCAGTAACTGCATAGCTTCATGCTTTATCCCAAAAATTTAGATATTGCATTAATCCAACTAAACTGTCATTGCGTCTTCGCTAATTCTTTGGATTAGAGAAAATTTCATATTCATTGCAAATTCGGAGTTTTATTGGTTTAACTCTCCAATATTGAAAGCAAATATTCCTACGGCAGTTAGCAAAGTCGCGTTTCGACTGCATAGTTTTCCTATACCAATTTTTACTGGCTTCAAGCTTGTTACATTTGTAGTCAAAGTTTCAAAATTCTACATTAGCCAAAATTTTTTGTTCTTTAATATCAATCAATGCTTTTGAAATTGCTGATTTTATCTCTAAAAATCTTTCAAGCATTGCCAACAAACTATTCCAGCGTGTTTTTGTGTCTAAACAAACCGTTTTTTCACAGCCAAACTCTGCTTTAACACAATTTTGTAAAATATCACCTTTGAGGTGATTTTCTGAATGATTTTACAATTTTTTGTTCCCGTGAACCAATTATAATTCCTGGGAATACAAAATGATGAAAATCTTACGATTACCCGGGTTGCCGGGACCTACCCTACTAGACCGAATTCCATTTTGACTGACAAATTGTAAGTCGAACTGGTCGGAAGTCGGATTTATATTTTTCAATATTTTTTTCATTCAAATAGGTTATGAAAATTCTACATAAAACACAAAAATTCTATCCGTGCACGTATAATCGTTGTGCATAATGTGAAAATTAAATAATATGTATTCTATTGTACGCACTGTAATCAAAAATACATAAAATTGAATTTCATGTTTTAAATGGCGTTTAATTTCTTAATTTCAAATGTACTTTTTTATGATTGTAAATTCGGATCGTTGTAGATCGAGTTGAAGGTGTGTTAATTAAAAAAAGGGTTGAATGCAATTTGCATTTATGAATAAAGGAAGTAAATTTGAACTGTTTTTAAGAGAATAAAATATTTAAGTAAGCTGCAGCGTAGCAAACTGCTGGAAGGTCCAATATGATACCAACCGATTGTCTTCACAAATCAGCTGTTACTGACCATTCCTGCAACGGCTGGCCATTGGACTCGACGTATCTTCAGGCGAGCGCAATGAATATTCTAATCTACTATGCGTTTAAGAAGCCTTGCGAGTGCCTAATCATCCGTGGTAGATGATCCCTGACCCACATCACCCGGGGTACACGGATCATCGGGATCCATGATCTCGGGGTTAAGTATCACTGGAAAAGAACCCATTAGTCACAGGAAAACAATCTGAGCAGCGAAGATACTCCGTTAGCCACGCATTCCTGCACATTCGAATATTGTTCACGGGCAATTAGGAGAAGTTGTTATATTTAATGAATATTGCACGGTCGTTTTTATTCTCCCTCTGAAATTGTTTAGCGCATTTGGATCGTTAGTGTGGTCCCGCGCTCAGTGTTCTTGTTGTCTTCAGCACAGATAAATGCAGTCGATGCCGTAAAAATATCGGATTAAGGTTAATGAGCAGTCTTTTTTAAAAAAGTTTTTCTGTTGAAGTTTAAGAAAGTACGGTTTTTTCAGCCAAATTTAATTACGCTTAAGTCAGACAAATCAGTAATTAAGTCCATGTCGTATGGTTGGCGTGGAATATGCAATTTTTTCTAAGTGTGTCCCGATTTTTCTGTACCTGTCGTCGAATGTTAAAAAATTATCAGCAATTACAAAAACTGAGTTTATAAAAATGTTTAATTAATATGAAACGAAAATTGACTGTTATCAGGGTGGCGACAGAACCGGGATATCAGGGAATAGTCAGGGGAATTCATAAAAATATCTAAAAATCAGGGTTTCTTACTTGATTTATTTTCTATAAATCAGTATCTTTTGTCTAGCATTAATTGTAATAATAAATGGAATTTTTAAAAAAAATTATATTCATTTATGAGAGCATAAGTTTTTGATGAGGGCAATTAATTTCTTATGATTTCTTAAAGAACAAAGATTTAAAGTAATATTTTGGCAGTTTCTCTTGTTTAAATCTTTGGCAAAATATATATTAATTAGGTACGTACAATTATACTATTTTTATATTTATGCTGCAACATGTTTTTCTGGTACCCATGCAAAGAGCCTTCAACCGTTTTAAAGTTTTGAGCAAAGATCATAATAACCTTTACTGTTAACATAATTTAACTTCTGTTGCAAAGAGTAGTTTTAATGTTTCTTAGTATTCTTATGCAGTTTTAGAAGCAAATTATTTTGTTAAAATTTCCAGTATTTTTTACATATAAGAAATGTAATATACTGTTTTAATGGATTTTTTTGTGGATGTTCATTCCATTTTTTTTTTAAATTTCATAAATTTTTTTCATTTTTTTTCCTATTTAATAACTGGTAAAAGTGTTTTTAATAATGTATATTGTACGCATACAGTGATTCTGAGTAGGGAGAAAGCTAGGAAACTAATATACTTAGTAGCCGTAAATCAGGGAAATGTAAGTTTAGTCAGGGAAATCAGGGAAAAGTCAGAGAAATTTTTTTCACAATTTCTGTAGCCACCTTGTGTTTTATCACGAATAGATTAACCTTATTTACTCGGCTTGGTATTTTAGTATTAAGTAAACGAAAGTAAATAAATCGTGAACATTGAAATATTTTAATACTCATCAAAAATATTTTAGATCGGAAGGTTTTGTTATCCTGTAGTATTACTTGTACTCAATTGAAAATTGATTTGTTTTTGCGCTGGTATTCATTTGGTATTTCAACTTCAAATTCAAATGGATTATTAGTTTAATATCGCAAATTCGTAATAAATTTAAATAACTTTCGCGTGTTGCATTTGCCAAATGTTGCTGAGATTTTGTTGACAGATAAGAGCTAAGTATTACGTGAAAATCCTTTGTAACCGATCGATTTGGTTATAATTTCAGAAATAGAGAACCGCTTTTATATTTTAACTTGGCATTTTGATAAACAGTGTATTAAAATTATTAGTGAGTATTGCATAGTTAGTAGGGAAAATAATACATGTAAAAAATTGGGAATATTCTCCCTCGACTTTCTCGTATACTTCCTCAAATGTTACACTTTGGGTGGAGCTTCGTCGTGTAGTGAAAACAATTTGGGTATGAATTTTTAGCTCTTTCCTTTGACCGATTTTTGCGAAAATTTGGTACAGATCTAACATTTTGGTGTAAAAACCATATATAAAAATTCAAACGGACAGGCAGACACACAGACATAAATCCAAAAATGGGTTCCGACTCAACGGGTCCTAAAAAGTGAAGATATTGTCCGTTTTTCAGGTACGGAAACCCACCGCGATTTTATACATACGCCAGTCGACTTTGTTTTCTTCAAAATTGGGGTGAGATGAAAGATGGAGGAGGAGATGTTTATTTTTTGCAAGCAATATATAGTTACACAAATTTCGAATAAAAATTGTACAGTTCAAAAAGAAAATGAATATCAACAACGGAAAAGAAAATTTAAAAGAAAAACGGAACTCTCTTCTTATTGCGTATTATCACCCCTTTGCGCCGTAAAATAGTCCAAAAGTGTTAGGCGCGTCTTTCTGAAACGGACAGTACTTCAAAATCTTGTCGATTTTTTTGATTTTGACACAACTTTCGCTTTACGTGTTTCGTGTACCAGAAAGTAAAATGGCAGCATGGCAGATGTTAGTTTCGGAAGTCTTCCCAACAAAATTGTCTCAGTAGGATATTTTCTCAAACATTAAAAATAAAATTAAGAAAAGAGATTTATTTTTGGTTATTTTTCATGATGGTTGATAGATGATAACTAGCTTCATGTTGACGCATAATTTGTTAATTCGAGCCTTCCAGTTTTAGTTTTTTAAAAATTTAAATTATTTTTCCCACTGTTTTGTTATCTCCCTTTCTAACATTAGTTTTGTTCATAAATAATGAAAACAACAGCAAAACAGGGCGACAAACAATGCACTTTTATTTAACTCGACTTGCTTCATGTTTGTAAATGTGGAATTTTGTAATCGATTTTTTAAATTCATTTCCTGATATGCTAGAGTTTTGAAATTTTCTACAGTTGTGTGTTCTCGATGACAATACGTTATTTTAATTTTTTAGAACCTGAATGTCATTTAATCGTTATTTAAATTAAATATTGATTCCATACAGTGGTGCCGCCTGGTAGTGAGTTTGATATAAAATGATTTTGTTTTATAAAAAATGTTTTTAATTAAATTTACATTAATCTTCAAAACAAATAATTTTGTTTTGTAAATAAATGATCGCCATATTACTGAACATAAAAAAATTTAGTAAGTTATAGTTAATTAACTTTATAGTGGAGCAGATTGTGCAGCTATTTACTTCTCGTGTGATAACTTTTCAAATCCACGAACTAAGAAATTTCTATATGAAGAAAAAAATTTACCCTTTGTTCATGATTCACGTTTGGGAGATTTATTGTATGTTTTGTTTTTGATTGCGGTTTAGCTCTTTTTTTTTTATCGTTCTGCTTGGTTTTATCGATTAATTCCCCATCCATGTGGAAATTATTTTTATGATCTAAAGCAATCTGACGAGTATATTGTTTTATTTATTTCAATATTTGATGTAAGTGAAAGATCTACTCTACGATTATTTGCACCGAATTGAACAAAAGATAGTGTAATTTTTGTTATTCGAATTCAATTTTATTTCCATCTTAGTTTTGAGCACGAAATTTTCTTAAAATGCGCCGCCGTTCAAATTTTGCCGTAAAACCGGTTCAAATGCGCAAAAACGATTTCAAAGCTATTGTCCGACATTTGAACATTTTTAAATCTTAAAAAAAAAGATTTCCATTGTCTAGAAAGCAATTTGATCTTATTCGAATTTCCTGTTCATTCTATTGTTTCTGAGTAATGCCTATTTTAAGATATCATTGTTAAAATTAGCCACAGAGCTCTCTATTTTTTTCTGAATCTAATGGAGTTTTAATGTTCATGTTACTGATAATTACTTTTTCGGATACGAAGTATACAAAGAAGATGAGTTGTAATCGTCAACAAATTTAACATCGAGATTTTGATGAATCTGAGCATGTTAGACATTCCCGAGTCCGAAAAATCATTTTAGTTATTGTGTCTGAGTACACCTTAACTCAAAACTCGCGACGAGCTAGACGGATGCAATTTGGTATGAGGTCTTTGCACCAGTATTGTAGATGTCTGTCTAGTTTTGGACGAACTCCGTGAAGAGAAAGTTTGTCTGTCCGCCCATATGTACGTGAATACGATAGCTCAAAAACGGAACAAGCTAGACGGATGCAATTTGGTATG
>BGPR01000138.1:1149842-1183981 GCA_013235015.1 Araneus ventricosus | reverse complement strand
GCCCGTATGTACGGGAACACGATAGCTCAAAAACGGAACAAGCTAGACGGATGCAATTTGGTATGAGGTCTTTGCACCAATATTGTAGATGTCTGTCAAATTGTGGACGAAATCCGTGAAGGGAAAGTTTGTATGTCCACCCGGTGTGTATGTGAACACTATAGCTCAACAAATGCAACGGACTAAATGGATAAAATTTGAATTTTCTTTTTATCAATAGAATTGCGTACCTGTAGCAAGTTTTGTATTACATCCGTCCAAAGGTTGTCTGTTTGTAGGTTTGTTTCTTCTTATATATGTGGATCTGGTAACACAAAAATGCAGCAAGCTACCTAAATGGAATTTGGTATGCGGTTTTCATATCAAAATTGTAGATCTATGTGGTATTTTGGACCTAGTAGGTCAACGGGGAGAGGTCCAACATGCATACTTGATTTTCTCCACTGTATTACGAAACTGAACTCAAAACGCTTCATTCCGTCTAAGCGTATGTGATAGCCACAGTTTTTCAGGTAGGTACCTTATAGGAAGTCACATATTTTCCTGTTAAGTTGCCATTGTATTTTTAGATGGCATTAAATGAGTAAACTAACTGATATTTAGTGTTAGTCTGGAAAATTCCGTTAATTAGTTAAATTAGTATGTGTTTTTTGCCACCAAAGAAGTTAAGTAACGATTTTTATTGTATAACCCAGCATGAGATTCTTCCGAGGTTCCTCGGTTTTCCGCTTTTTTGTCTTTTTATAGTTTTCATCGTTGTCTTGCTCACGCGTTTTGTTAAATAATGTACCATTTTTCTATATATATTTCGCTCGCTTTTCCTCTTTTTTCATTTTTTTTTCAATCTCAGGCCAACCACAAATAGAGATTACCCCTGTCCTGCCTGTGCATCCAGAGACTATTGAATGGCAGTCGTTGCAGTAGCTCGAGTATTGAGATCGGAGTCCTAGTAGCCATCACCGTCCTCTGCCCGACCCCTCCCGAAGGAGGTACGTACTATCAAGGGAGGGAGGTAAATCGACCTCCACCATTATTGTTCCCCCAAGAGAAGCGAGACGGTGCCATTTTTATTGTATATAAAATAAAGCTGACCTTGGCCTTGTCGCGAGTTTTTGGGCTGACAGATGTAGGCAGACGGAGTCGATTCAGGCTCACGTCATACACGTCAAATACGCCTCGTCATTTGAGTTTAGGGGGGGGGGGGGAAACACGGCGTTACAACACGGTGTAAGACAAATGCAGTTAGATATTACATTGCGTTTTGTTATGTGATTGCGAATTCGCGTGAATAGACTCCATTTTTCGTAACTTAGTAAGATTAGAAACATCGTGCAGAATAATTTATTTTATAGACGAATAATCTAGTAGAGTTTTATTTTCTGTACTGCTTGATCTAGCTGTCCATGTGCATTTTGTTAGAGCTGAAAATGTGAATCCGTAAGGATGATTAAAATATATATATATATTCCTGTAGATACCCTGGTATGGAATCTGACCCGTTTTCCGAGAAATTTCCCCCAAACAAAATACTTTACGTATCTTTACACATGTGTGTTATTTGAAGAAGCGCCTTTTAAGTCAGTAAATCTCGGCCTTTGTACGTTATCGTGTGTAGTAAAATTGAAGGGCCTGTATGGCCCATTATGGAAGTTCCGAAGTCCTTCAATTTGTTTGTTACTTTGTCTTCTAGATTTTGAAATGCAATTCCGTGCTTTATTCAGAAAATATTGATAATAATTTCGAAATTGATGTAATTATTTCCTTGTTACCGAAGGCTTCCGCAAATGCCCCAGAAAATATCCGCGTTGCCTATATCTTTCCAAGGAATAAACTGTGCGGTGATTGTTTCTGCAAGGAATGAAAATTTTGAAGAGATCGAAAACCACTGCTCTAGTCGGGAGTTTCTTGAATTGTTGGCACGTGCTCCACGTGTAATCGCACTGGACAATATTGATGCGGCGGTAACGTTTAGCCGGCCATTCACTTGAAGTCGAGCCATGCCATTTGTCCTAAGCCCTGTTTTCCCCCCCCCCACCCATTTTAATCGACAAATACAGGCACGCCGTTCACTTGTATTTAAAAGGACGCTAACTCTGAACGAAGGTAGGGGGAGCTTCTTTCCCTCTCTACAGCTGCTTGTCAATCGCTCTTCGATTTTCCCCAGTCAGCAGATTTTAATTTATGCTGCCCTCGAAGCGAGGCTTCAATCTACGCAAGGCATTGTTCTTTTCGCTAACCTCTTTCAGGGTCCCTCTGGAGCGAGACTTTAAACTCCAGTGTTTACTCTCCGATTTCAGTCCAGACGGAATTCAAACCACCACAAGCCATTTGGCTGATTTCCGTAGATTTTGATGGCTTTTTCCTTCTCGCGTTCCAAAATATCCAGTTTATCTGTGAAGTGAATGTCCGGTTTAAAGCGTTTTCTTATTCTTCCAAAATCTTCATGGAGTACCACTACCTAATAACATAGTTTCGGCTTTGCAACTGAAGGGTCTCGGGTTTGAGACCATCCACCACTAAAGATCCGCTACGTACGCGAGCCTAATGGATATTGAATCCGTAGGGGGTGCGACGTTTCTAGGGTTGGTATGATGTGGAAATTTGGAGGTGGGGGGGGGGGGTTCGGTTCTCGTCATTCTACTGCGGTTCAAGATTAAAAGGTCCGTTCCAAAATAGCCTTCATGTAGTTTCAAACCGGGAGGAGGCCTTGGTGGCTTTGTAGTAAGGTCTCGGTTTAGGACCCGGCAGGCTCTAGGCTCGAAACCCGATTCATCTGAAGATCCCACATGTGTGTAATCCTGGTGCACGTTGGATCTGACGTCGTGGATCAAACGTCCATCCGTTGATGTGGTGCGGAAAATTGGAGAGGGGTTACCAGCTCAGGTGTCGTCCCCGTCATCTGACCGAGGTTCAAAATTACGAGGTCCGTCCCAAAATAGCCATCACGTTACTTCAAAATGGGACGTTAAGATAACTAAACTATACTAGACTCAAACGGGGAGGTTAAAGTGTAGATGCTTAAACCAATTCAGAAACATCAATATGTGTTAGTAAAACTGTTGAGTAAATCATTTGATTTCGTAAATGTGAATAACATTTGCTAAAGAGACTAATTTTAGGTAGAATTTCTTTATATTTTTGAGAGACCTTGATTCCTCGGTTTCTTGCTTCTGAATTTTGAATTCGCGACGAATGTTTTCAGATTAAGATTTTTTCCGCCTGAAAAATGAGCGAGAAGTGGAAAAAGCTTGAAAAGCTAATGGGAAAAAAAGTAGCTGTTAATTTCCGGCCGCGGTCTCTCCCGATTAGTCTCTGTCCAATTACGGCACCCTTCGAGTAATCTGAGCGAGATGAATTGTTTGGCCACATGTCTCTTGCATCATCCCAGAATAACATACGGGCGACCACCGAGTGATAAATCTTGGAAGGAGGAGTCCGAGCTCCGTCTTCTCGGGTTTTATGGGCTTTCCTTTTTCTTTCTCGCATTTTCGCTCGCCATCCATGAGTGGAAATACTTTCGCTCGGGAGTGCGATCACGTTGATGGGCAACCGTAAGCAAGCAAACGCCACTGGTGCGTAGGTGATTGAAACCGCCACTTCCTGTTGATCGGACTGGGGAATTTTTGCGAGTACTTTGACATGCCTTCCATTCGCAGTCATATGTGTTTTATGTGAACAAATTTCCCCCCTTCAGATTCATTTGTGTTGGCTTTCGATTTGAAACTATAAATCAAGTCGCACTAATTTAAGACGGGGGTATGCGTTAGATGCTCTAAAGCAGAACTTTTTTTCAGACTTACTGACCTTTTTCGTGTGGTGAAGAATGCTTGTTAATAAAATGATTACTGGGTCTTCAAGGTATATTGTTCAGCCACTGATTCGGAAACCCTCCGCGCTTTTGCGCATGCGCCGGACGGAGTTATTTTCCTCAAAATAGGAGGAAAGTGAAGATTGGAAGGGTGATGTTTACACTTTACTGTGAGCGTGATCTAACAAAGAACTCCGGAAATGCGCTCGTATGACTCATTGCCTGACACCCCTTTTCTGTGTAAAATCGTCCAAAAGTGCTAGTCTCGGAATCCGTTGCTGAACAGTACATGTATGTGGGAGAGTTTATAAGCCGATGAAGTATTATTTAATGATAAAAAAAGAGCGAAATGTAATCGACTTTCGATGTGTAAAAATCTATGCCGAAAGCTGTTACGTTTTATTGAAAATTATTATACCTGACTTATTTTAAACTAGCAGTACGCGCACGGCGTTGCCCGTGGAATCAGGACTTCAACAAAATGAAGCCCCCCCCCCCCCACTATGACGTGGGAAAGTTTTGAAAACAAAATCAAAACAAAAGATACTCATTATTGATTTTCCCGCTTATTTTTTTTTTCGCGATAAACAATATTAAAAAATTGCACCGTGAAAATTATTACACTGCAAGCAAAGTATGCGAGATGAATAAATACGTTATTTATCGTTTTATAAAATTAAATACAATATATGTTTTATTCCCTTTTAAAGGATTTTTTCACTTTCGTTTCAAGCCGGCATTAAATTCACGTTACTGTTTGTATGCATTGAGAAATTTCTGCTATCCGTCTATTCGGTTATCCGTCACAGACCTGGTCCGGACAGTAACGCTTAATCGAAGTTTTCTGTATCATCATAATAGTTTAGTAATTATTTTTGTCTGCTAAACGGTGGTAGAGGCGCTCGCCTCGTGTCTCAAGACCCTGAGGGGCCTCAAATCTAATTCAACGTACATCGCTGTGCTAAGCCAACTGCGAATTTACGACATTAGTCAGAAGGGGCTTCAAAACAGCTTTGCGCCTTGGCCTCATAATGTCAAAAGCCGCCACTGCTGCTAACGTTGTATAAGATTAGAGAAGCATACAGTGAATGATTTGATAACCCCTTTGAGTCGTGAACATGGTTCTATTTGGGTGCAAGATTCTTAGTCTAGAAACATTTTGATTTCTGATCGAAGTTAGAAGTAGACGGAATAAAACAAATGCATAGAAATAACATTGAATTTTTCATTTTTCTATATTTGTTTTCAGATAAATGAGTGATTCCAAAAATTGCACTTAATAATCTTTTTTAAAGACTTGCCATGTAACTAAGAAACTGTTCTGCACGATATTTAAAAAATGTGCATTAAATTATGTCTATTTACGGAGATGATGTATATTTCTCTCAACCTTCAAATAGAAATTATCTTTTACGTTCGATAAAAGGCAGGCTACTTTCCAAAAACCGTGCGAGTAGCGTGCATCCGATCTAAATGCCTGCGTCTTGTAACTTTAAGTCTTCATAATGTTTGACAGCTGGGAATAAGTTTTAATCGTCGAAATAAAATGTGATAGCAGACTCAGCAACCGGCTAATTCTGGATGTCTGGCACTTGAAGATAGACGAATGATGTGCAAATTACTGCCCGCCGGTCAGATGCGACTCCCTAAGAGGTTCTGTCCGGTTCGCGCAGATTTTAAAATAATAGTTCAATAATTTAAAATAACAGCATTATTAGAGCATCCCGGCTCTCACAGCATTATGTGGAACTTCTGGAAATGCATTCACAGATTCATTCATCGCATTAGTATTAACCCTTTGCGGTCGACAGTACCAGCAGGTCAGAGGAAATTTAGCGTTTCGCAGTTACTTTTCCGTACGGGTTTTTAAAGTCAATTTATGGATATTAAAACACACAGAATTTGCTGAAACTGATTTTTTGTGTTTAATAGTACTTATAATGCATAAAAACATAATTTTTTAAAAAATAATAAAATAATTAATTAATAATAATTTTAAATTTAATAAATAATTAATAACTAATAATAATTATAATTTTTTTAATTAAAAAAAACATGAGTGACATCATGCCGCCAGGCTAGCGGCACCGACTTCTACGACGACTTGCGAATGCCTCCACTGTGGCGGCATAGACCGCAAAGGGTTAAAGAATTTTTAAAATAATAGTTTTTAAAGTCCTTATTGAGTTTTATATTGGTCTGCCAAAATTGTACCCCCCCCCCCCCGTGTGCCTGTTCCTAAAAATGTTTGCACATCCCTCGGATAAACCGTTTATGCGGAACTAGTATGATTGCGCTGACAGTTCTGATGTGCGCGCATTTTAATCTTTTGGTGCATTCCTGAAAAAAGGGAATTTATACGTCAAAAATCAAAAAAAGAAATAAATAAAACGAGTAATTTGAATTGAATTTTAACAAAATGTCTGGTTCTTAAATTTGGATAACTTTTTATAGGAATTTTCTTTTCCTTTGAAAAGAAAAGTATTTGAAATGTGTTCTCCTTTTTTGCAAAATGCCGCCGGAACAGTTCGCAACTGTTCAGTCAACTTTAATTAACTAACTTTGCTCTAGTTAGCTGATTAACGCTTTCAGTCGTCATTTATTGCCGTCATGTTTACGTTTGAAGTGCTTCAAAGGTTGTAATTAACTTAATGCCTTAAGTCGGTATGTCTTGATTCATTAAAATACCGTGTCACGTCTTTCAGAGACGTGGCCGATAAGTGGAATTTCCTTCAAACCGTACAAGTGTTTCTTTAACTTGCAACCTTGACTCGGATATTTCAGTTGGAATCGATTCTTCTTCTGATCGAAAGCTTTTGCTTCCTGTTATTTTAATTCTTGTAGAGGAAAAAACACAGGGTGGCGACAGAACCGGGATATCAGGGAAAAGTCAGGGAATTTCATCGATCTGGAAAAGTCAGGGAAATTCGTAAAAATATCTAAAAATCAGGGAAAATTAATAGTTACGTGAGTTATTGTCTATAAATTAGTATCTTATGTCTAGCATTATTTGTAATAATAAATGGAATTTAAAAAAACTTATATTCATTTATAAAAGCATAAGTTTTTGATTAGAGCAATTATTTTCTTATGATTTTGTTAAAGAATAAAGATTTGAACTAATATTTTGGCCGTTTCTCTTGTTTAAATCTTTGCTAAAATATATATTATTAGGTAGGTATAATTACACTATTTTTATATTTATGCTGCAACATGCTATTCTGGTACTCATGCAAAGAGCACTAATTAGTTATTGAACTGAAGAATTCTTATGCAGTTTTAGAAGCAAAGTATCATGTTAAAAGCTCCAGTATTTTTTACATATAAGAAATATAATATACTGTTTTAATAGATTTTTTTTAGGATGTTCATTCTATTTTTTAAAAATTAAATTTCATAAAAATATTTTTTCATATTAAATAACTGGTAAAAGTGTTTTTAATAATGTATATTGTACACATACAGTGATTCTGAATAGGGAGAAAGACAAGAAACCAGTGGAGAATCCAGGGGATGGGCTATCGGGCTGCAGCCCCCCCCCCCCCCCCAGAGCTGAACCAAAATTCTTGATTTAATTTAAAATCACTTCAACTGTTTGATCTTATTTTTCATTTTAAAAGAATAGTAATAAAATCGTGACAACATTGCTTTCTGACTTGACAGGCTCGAAAATTTTCCTAATTTTCTAGCTATTCCACTTGTACATGTAACGTTGACGCGGTCGAAGACATTTTTTGGCCAGCTATTTCATTGTATTTTTTTATTAAATTATCGAAAGTATTGTAGTGTTCTTTATTATTCTTATTGTCAGGAGAGGAATGCCCGTAAGGTTAAAGTGTTTTGGTTTACATAAGCTATGAAGTTTGACATTCGTCACAAAATTACAATTATTATTCATACAAAATTTTTATGACCTCATGGCTGGGGCCCCCCCCGACCCGAATCCTGGATTCGCTACTGCAAGAAACTAATATAATTAATAGCCGTAAATCAGGGAAATGTTGTAAATTTAGTAAGGGAAAGTCGGAAATTTTTTTCACAGTTTCTGTAGCCACCCTGTTTCAGGATTGGAACCGTTTGAAGCATCAATGATATTCCGAGTTTCGTATGCAATTTTAATGTTTTTGGACCAAAACGAACGTATAATCAGTTGTATTTGAAATTAATTTGTAGCATTTGTTTACAAATCTACTAATTAGTATTAAATTTATATTCAAAAGTTTTCAGAGCAACCCCTTGAAATCCGTGCAACTTTCAATCATGTCAGTTGCACTAGATTTCAGAGAAAAACCGAACTTTTTTTTTAAAAAACTGAAAATCATTTTTCCCCCCGTCTGATTCGACTTCTGTTAAATTTTCAGTACAGTTCAGTATTCTAGTTTGTTTTTAATATTGCGTTGTAGTTATTTCTTTTTTTTTCAGCCGCATGCTAATACATTTGCATTTTACGTCATTGCAACAATTTTTTTACTCATCAACTATTAAACAGTGAGACTGGAGGAGATTATTTTCTTCGGTTGTTGATCTGGAAAGTGTCATTCAAGAAAAATTAACCCGCCATTTTATTACTTCTTACAGGAAAACGATCTGTGAAACCGTGACTTATTTGCCTTAATTTTCCTAATTAAGTATGCTAAATTAAACGAATGAGCACTATGATTCCATGTGACCGATTAATAATCAAAGTAATGATTTGAACTGTAATTTGAAGGTAGTTTTAGGTACGTCGTCATCTGTGCAGAATCCGTGAATCTAGATTTTTTTACGTATCCACAAACTGCAGAGAATCATAAGCCTGATTTCTTTTTCTTTAATCTTCATTTGGCAAAATTCACATTAAGAAAATTTGCGTAAACTCTTTCACTGAAATTTGCCTAGTTCGTCTCTTGAAGTTACGAGTTTACATGCGTCGTTTCATATCATTGTATATAAAACAGTGCCAAGTAGAGGGCTACATTGTCTGACCTGAGGAAACATGAATTCAAGCCAGGTTCGGGTCGTACGAGCTTGTATTCAAGTGTGGCCTGCAACTTTTTATGCTTCATTGCTTGATCTGAGCAAATTTTGTAAAATTTATTTTAAATTAGACTGCACAATGATTTTAGATTACACGAGGGACTTTAGAGGATTATTTTCTATGGAATGTTTCTTATCTTAAAACAAATCCAGTAACTTTTATTTTATTTTCATATGCTCTATTGCCTTCACAAAGAAATTAGCATGTTACCCCCTCCCCCAATTTTTTTTTAAAGCATGATAATGTTTTTAATAATGTTGGAATAGCTATCTGTAAATTACATGATACAAAAATAGTTACACACATAATGCAACGGCTGGTGCAATCAAGCCGACGACGACAGAACAGACGAATCAATCCTGAAGCATTGCCATGCTCCGATATTTCGAATTAGAGGTTGGAAATTTCATCATTCTTTTAATGGTTCGGGACGGTGTTGTATCCATTTGAAAGTATTTCAGAATCAACCTTACGAATAAGTCTTGAAATAGAATAACTCCCATAATTTCTTAACACGAACCGATAGACAGTACAGAACGTTAATACTTTATTAAGTCCTTGCAGTTTACATGTAAAGTTTCTAAGAAATTCTGTAACTCCATAAAAGCTGGCATTGTTTGCAATTAACCTTACTTGCTAAATGTATCCAATATGTTGCACTTGAATCTTACAAAATTCAAGTTAAATATAATGTTATTAAAGAAAACACTTCATAAAATGGAAATTAATTTATAATTATTAAATAACTGATAGCGTTATTTTTAAAATACTATTCAGTTTCATTATCCAATCTTTTTTCTGCCTATTTTGGTGCATCGCAGAATAATCATTAACTATCCCAATTTGATACATTGTAAAATAATCAATTCACAGCTAAGCAAGAGAAAATTGCTAGTGATTGATTATCACAATTAACCTATTCTTGCTCTAGATAAACTTCCCTTGTACCTTCTTTCGGCTTCATCATTGAAGTAACCTTTCACGTTCTTCACATTGTGTTTCACCTTTTTTTTTTTAAAAAATTTCATATTTTTTTTTTTTTTTTTTGTCTGTGTGTGTCGCGAACTCATCTACACCTCTTGTTATTCTAGCCCTCGGTCGCGGCGTGTTGGTATGCGTGTTACGCTAATTCCACAACCATTACATGCTGCGCTGCTGTTACTTGCACTGCAGTGGACGAGTTGCTTCAGTTGATATATGTAGATATTATTCGATTATCCAGTTTCGTTTTAAGATCTTTTATTTTATTTTTTTCTTCTTGCCACATCGACGATGTTTATGCTCGGACATTCCATCCCTGACATCCGCCAAAGTACTCTGTTAAAAAAATAAAAGACTGTTCGGAACCCTTGACCGTGGTCGTAATTCAAGGAATGCCCATTGTCAGCGTGTCTGAAGGAAGTTGAGAATTGTCGGTTTTGGCTGGTGCGTGCTACGACATCTGTCATTCGTTTTTTTTCGTGCTGTTTTTTTTTTCTTCTTTTTAACGGTCTCGTGTGGTCCGTTCAATGCCGTGCAGTGGTGTATTGTTTTTAAATGTTGTCATTTGTGCAATTTTTTGTCTCGCTACTTAAATCGAGCCACGAAGTTTGCTTCAGCCATTGTTGGTGGCGCAATATGTAGATTCCACCTGCGTCGTTTAGTGTAGTCTTTTGCTGTGGCACGCGACTAGTTTTTTACAAAAGAAAACATTTAGAATTATCTTTAGCATTATTAATTGTTCAATAGCTTTAACACGCAGTTCTGACCCAGGAAGTGGTCATAATGGACATTGTTTGCGCAAGTTGTTGGATTTGTAAATAGACATTCATTGAACTGTGATTCTTATTAATGAAATGTTGCTTTCGCTCATAGAAATGCCCGTATATTTTGAAACATTAAAAGACCATGCAACATTTATGAAATATCTTTCATGCATAATTATGATTTATTAAGATCTAAATTCCTGTGTAATAAATGCATTTACGGTAGTAAATTTATAACCGCATGCTGTGGAATGCTTTTTCACAATTCTTTGATTTTTGTATCATATTATCTCTTGTCTTTCTGAATAGATCATAATAATATTAATCTTTATCTTTATGTGAAGTATAATCGCAAAGCTTATTTTGATTTATTTATCATTACATTTTTAATTGTTTTTGATAGAATGTGCATTCTGTCTTCTTTTACAGTTACAAAATTACAGTGGTATGCTTGATGATATAGTTGCTAATTAAACATTGGCTAAATGAACCGACTCAGACACATCGTCTGCGTTTGTCTATTGTCATAGAAACCGATGCTATTATATTTTGCGTAGGTGATAAATCTGATCAAGATTGTCATGTTTAGTGATGAATAACCTTTCCTTCTCATTATCTCGATTTTTTAAAAAAGTAAGCGCGGTATTGATAGTTTATAACAATAATCATTGTGCAGTCTTCTTGATTGGGACAGTTTTGGCAGTGGTTTGAGAGATTCTTTTATTTAACACGCTCCGTGCCATGTGTACCATCGATGGTACACACTAATCGAAAAGTGAAAACTGATCGCAGTGCCACGTGTGCCATGAATAGTACACTATGTGATAACTATGCTAAACCCTTCACAAAATTCCACTTCATAAAAACAGCCCCTTCACAAAATTCCACTTCATAAAAACAGCCCCTTCACAAAATTCCACTTCATAAAAACAGCCCCTTCACAAAATTCAAATTCATAAAAACAGTCCTTCACAAAACTAAAATTCACAAAAACGGCCCCATTTTTTAATCTGACTTCTTTTTTAAAACTTTTTGAATGAGGCATTGCACAAAATATATATACGAATATTTTTTCCCCAGTATTATATCAAATTACTGCATATATTTAGTTCAATGAAACACTTTTGATGTTAAACGTAAAATGTAGAAATATGACTGCTAAAATTAAATGTTTTACATGATAAAAATTTTTTTCACAAAAATGAGACCCTAAAAAAAACCTGGATCGACCCCTGGATATATAAATATTGTGTGATAATATATCAATCTTCAAAAAATCTATCATCTAATTAGTTAAAACATGAAATGGCCAGATTGAAAAGCCGAGCAAAAACGGCTTGGCACGGAATGTGTTAAATGGACGTATTACGATGTGGCCATAGATTTATAATTCACTCTCTGACTACCGTATTGATGGATTATTACGTGCTACATTCTTTTGGTAATCTTTATAATGTTTATTGTTATAATATTAACGTATTTACTTATTATGTTTATTTTGGCTTCATTATTTCCATGTTTTAAAATTGTTTTTATTTTTTCAGATTTAAAAAAATTGGTGTACGTTTGGATTCTTTTCAAGATACATTCTAAGGTAATATTTCTTTAATGCTTTTCATCATCCGCATTTTTTAAAAAAAAAATCTAAAATGCTGTTAAATAGGTTATTTTTTACTTGCAAATGTTTGCACGTATTATGAAGATCGTGCGTTGTTGCACTGAATTGTAGTTGCTGTAATATAAATGCAAAAATCATTAACAGCTGTGCTCAAATCCGATAATTAATCTGTATTTAAAATTCTGTACGCCGTTTGAATCCGGTTTTGTAAAATGTTTCAACAACATTGCCGTAAGATGCTTTAGAACTGACAAGTTCGCTAAGTAAATGTATTCATACTTTTTGCTTTTAAAACTTTTAAACGGTGTAAGCAGTTGTTAAATGTTTACAGTTTTTTAGCTGGTTTCGAAGTTTTTCTGTTAATGTTCAGCTGTTTATGTCAAATGAATTTGAATGAAATTATTCATTGTTCGATCTGGACATTTGGATTTGAAATAACCAAATCATATAATTAAACTTTCTAAATCAAAAGAATTGCGTTTAAACTGGTAGATATGAAAATTAAATAAAATCTTTAGCAATAAGATAAAAATCTCTTTAGTAGGCACTATCGAATATTGGCTCAAAATGCTATATATAACCAGCTTAGTTCAGTCTTACAGTATAATGGTCTGCTTTTTTGATAGGATTTTATAATTATTTTAGTTCATTATTATAAAGTCAAGATATATCAATAAAATTTAAAATATTCTAAAATTGTAACTTTTACATAATTGAGTTGGACCAATGGAAATATGATGTTTAAATGTATAAAAATATGATGCCTTAAATGTACTATCCCAGTATACTGACAAATGCAATTTCCAACATACTGAAAACATGCCTTTTAAAAATCAAATGTAAAATTGTAATATCTTGTGCCAGATTTGGGTTTAAAATACAAAGAAAAATAAATATAATCCGCATTAACCATTTTTTTTTTGTTGCAATATTTCATTCTCTGTATCCGCTAATAACTAAAGTGTTTGACTATAGAAACATTTTCCTAGTTTGTTATTAAATTGGCTTTACTTTGCCTTCATGATAGCTGGCATTGTGCTCCCGATCTCTCGAAGACCCTTGAAAAAATCCTCTCTTTATAAGGTGAGAAGGAAATTTCGATGTCTTTTTTTTTTTAATCAAACGCAATCACTTATCTGGTCTTCAACAGTATCATGAAATCCAATTTAGACCCTCGGCAACTTTTTTTAGCGAGCATGTGATGTTTACATCTTCTCAAAAGATAGCCTGTCATGTCGGAGCTTCCGTCGTAAAATGCGTCTCGGTTTATCCTGCTCTGTCAATATTTAAAGGATTTCTTATCTGCTTCCAGATAACCGGCGCATAAAACTTGATTTTCGTCGTTGGTGACTGGCCGCAATCGGGAGGCCCAAGTGGTTCGTTCTCGATATCGTCGGACATCGCTTCCGTGGATGCATGAAGTTCGGAAGTGGTCGGGCTATTTTTGGGAAGGAAGTTCATAGTCTAAATGATTGCCCTTTTGTTACGAATTGCCGCAGTTATTTTTGTCATTTGAGAAGGTTGATGAAGATATGATAGCGATTTAAATATGGTGAAGCATATCGTCGTCGTTTAGGAGAAAGCCCAAAACTATAGTTTCGAGATGTGGTCAGTCTAAACTTAATTATTTTTACTTTCTCGTATACGAAGTATACAAAGAGAAAGTATTGTAATCGTCAAAAAATTCGAACTCGAGATTTTGACGAATCTCCATGTTTTAGACCTCCCTGATTCCGAAAAACACAATTTTGGAATTATGTCTGTCTGTGTGTCTGTATGTCTGTGAACTCGAAAACTATTAGAACTACGGAGATGAAATTTGGTATGTGGTCCTTAAACATAATTTGTAGGTTTCTATCAAATTTTGGACAAAATCCGTCAGGAAGTCTGTCTGTATGTCCGAAGTCATGAGAACAGTATAACTCAAAAACTTGAATAGCTAGATGGGTAAAATTTGGTACACAGTTTTATCGTCATGAATATAGGTCCGTATAAAATTTTGGGCCAAATCCGTCAACGGGGTGACTGTCTGTCGGTCTGTATAATCGCATTCTTGATAACTCCATGCGCATGCGTTCTAGTAGCAATGCTTGTGCAAAGAAGGGACACTCCGAAAACTTGGCAGTTTGCCAAAAACCAATTCTGACGGCGAGGCTTTGTAAGGAAGCAAACATTTAGAGCGTCTCGCTAGGTCCTGTTGCGCAAAAAAATGCGCAGGGGATTTTATTTGTTTTGATCCTTCAAACCACGCGTGGTTCTAACTTTGGTTAACTTGCGACATAAGTTTATTTGGCGTCTTTTATTATTCTAGCTTGTATGAATTATATTTTTCTATAAGTTTGCTATGATGGATCTATACATCCTATTTAATTTTTATTGTGCTTTCATAATTGATCTTTATCAAACATGTTATGAAGGAATTACCCTCTTAAAGAATTTGAACTGTATTAAACATTTTGCAGCGTATACATCATTGTTCAATGTATTGATTATAAAGGAAGGATTACGCCACTTTGTCCTTGAGACAGTAAGAGTGGAAAATCGGTTCGCATCTAATCGCTACGCATCTCTTTGGATTTGATTCTTTACGTAAATATTTTACAATCACTATAATCTACAATGAGAAACCTTCTGATAGTCATTGGATTCTCGGTTAGAGTAGGTTCGAATTTTTTTTTTTATCCACGTGGGGGGAAGGGAAACAGCACCTTTTTGGGAAAGTATACGAGAAAGTTTAGGGGAGACCACTCCCTCTGGTTTGAGTCGTTATGATAAATGGTAAATTTTACAGATTTCTTGATACTACTGTTGATTTACTGGTGCTTAGATAACAGGTTTCTCACGAAGTAATTAATTGCAAATTCTAATTGACTGCTGTAGTCCGTCAAAAGGTTTTTGCGGACTTGGTGATTTCTGTCTGGAACGACGACGATATATAGTATTTTATTGATTTTAATTAACACTGTGCGGACAGGTAATTTTTTAGAACACTCAGATCTGTTTGGCGCACTTTATACGCCATCCCATTTTCCCCAAGCTCTGTGCTTATTTACTTATATAAAACTTTTTTTTTCATGGTGTAATAAGATTAGGGGTTTGAATGGATGCCCTACACATTTCTGTCCGAATTTTAGCCGCTATCCTCTTCGTGAACTGGATTTCTTACATATCAATCTCAAGATCGCTGAACTGCGGTGCACATTATACGCCGCACCTATCTGCAAAGGGTTAAAGAGTCAGACTATGCTATCACAATTTTTTTTCATCATCTTTCGATTTGCGCCATTTGCTCAGTGGCGTATTTTGTGTGCTGCTTTTACTGCAGAAATGCATAGTACCCCTAGTGTTCCTAAAATCTGTTTCAGTCAGCTGTACTTGTACGTGAAGAAATTTTCAGTGTCTTAATTTAACCACGGACGTATAATGCAACGTATAATTTAAAATATTAGATTTTTATCGTTTTGTTAAATAAAAATTTACTGACACATTACGTTGTGTTCATTGATAAAAAAAAAAAAAAAGAATCTTAAGCTGGGTTGTTTTCGGATCTTGCTGGGAGTTATATATATTTTCCACCAAATGAGTATTGATAATTTTGACAGATGATTGTGTTTTTTGAAAAATAATTGTTTTAACTAAAAATATAATTAGTGTGTATTGCCGGCCTAATTCATGAATCATTCATAATTCAAAGTCTTTTTCTTTCTCTGTTAAGATTTATAAATATTTTAGGAGGATTAGCGGGGGAAATTCGATTCATGTCTTTGAAGATTTTTGCATTTTCACTAATTTACTCTAGTTACACACGCATACACGCAGGAAGTGTAGTTAAACCACTTGGAAATGTGTTTCCTTTAAACAGAACTCTTTCTAACCGTGTCTGAATGACTTTGTTTATTAATAATATAACTGTTCAATAAGAAGATAATTTTATATCATAAATTGTGTTTGAGTCGGTTAGATTCACTGGCGTTTGTTGAACTCGTTTAATCCTCAGTAATTATCTTGCTCAGATTGCTAAAACGTTATTACTAAATCAGTAACGTGACATCCTTATTAACTCTTTTACGGATGCATTTTCAATTCAGCGTATATCTAAAGCCCGAAGTCTTTAGAAATTCAAAGTATTAAATTGGATGGGGTAACTTTATGTAAATAAATACTTTTACGCAGTGGTGGCTCGTCCATAAGAGCTGCACCCCCCCCCCCCCCTCCCGAAATTATTTTAAGATTGTATTTTCCTTTTTATTCTAATTGGCTTAATTTCCCACTTTAAAAATATTGTAATCAACGAAAATGGCAAAAAAGTAATAAAAAATGTAAAAGGAAGACGGAAAATCAATCAATAATTACGAAATTAACGCAATGAGCAACGCGAACCGGTAGAAAAGCAACCCTTCCTCCGCGTGAAATTGCATTCATTTGAGCTGCACTCCGGAGCAGCCCACGATTGGCGCGACTTCCTCATTTGGCTTTTTTTCGCTTTTTCTCAGTAGTTCAGTCGTTAAGTGTTTTTTTTTTTAATCCAGTTCTGGAGGAGTTGTAGTTTTTTGCTTCTTTATGTTTTTTCGGGTGCTGATTACGAATCTGATTGCCACCAATAATTTTTTGTTGGAATTTTAGTTATAGCCAAAAAACATGGAAAAAAATCCCCCACCCCCGTTTTTTTTTTTGCTTATAATTCAAAAACTATCAATTTTTAATATATCATCATTACAAACCAAAATAATCAGCACAAAATTTCCTACAACTTAGGTCTATAAGACTTTTGCAGCACTGCTTGTTTCTGAGCCGACGAACCGCCACTGCTTTTACGTAAGATCCATATAGGTGCTTTCATTAATGCCTTAAATGACCATATTTTCTCATCGTCAACCCCAGATATTGGCGGGAGATATCAAGTCGGAGCATTGTTACGAAACCCGAGACGTCTGCCAACTTTATCATTTGTTTTAATGATTACCCGAGCCTACACGTGAATTTAATAATACTCAAAAGAATTATGATGTATAACTGCGATCACTAAAACAGGATGGTTATATTCTACGCGTAGTAAAAGTCAGGAAAGGTAATTCTTCAGAAGTTAATTTTTAAAAAAATTGGTTCTATTTAATATTTAAAAAATTAATACGAACTACTTAAGTAAAAAAATTGCGAAATTCGAAATATTATTCGAAATCGAGACTGACCCGGTTAATCTAGTAGGGCTGGTCATCTTTTTGATGCCCTTTCTGCGCAGTTAGTTATAAGGAGAATTAGCTGCCTTTTTTCATGTCTTGAAGAGTTACGAAAATGGATCGATTTGTTTCATTCCAACTTTCTAATTCTGCGCAAACTGCTGAAACTTATCCCCGCATAAATCTCGGTTAAAACACTTTAGCAGTTGAAATAGTCGACAAGTTAAAGAGCGTGCGCTTAATCTTAGTCAGCGTGAAATTGCGCCTGGAATCAGTCATCCTGACCTTCAACTTGGCACGCCAGTTCATCAACGATTTGCATGAATTTCGGTAAAAATCTCTTCTCATCATCTGTTTTTGTAGTATTTTTAATGTCTTGTTCGTTGAACTCGACGTCACGCAGCTGTTGGAATATTTTCTAACGAGCTGAAGGAAATGGTATTAGTGCGCGGGGCGGCTTCAGTTGACTCAGCGGGTGGTTGTGGAGCTCTGCTATGCTATTAGGGCTGTTGAAATCTTCAATTTGTACTCCTTCTGAGATCTCTGTATGTGCCTCTTTATGTCATTTGAACTTTTAACTGCTTTCCGTAACCTGCCACTGTTATGTGCATGGTATTCGGAATATGCTTGGTTGTATAACATGGATTCGCGGAATTCAAGTGTCCTGACTTTCTAGGAATGCGATGTTAAATATTCATTGGGACAATTAGTGCGTGGTTGAATTTTTTGCATGTTTGATTCTTTTTGTGGCTCGTGCCTTATTAACTGGTTGAAATATGTTGACAAGGTACGTAACTCTTCGCGCAGATTTGGTTTCCTTATAAGGACGTATTTTCTCCATCACCATAATTATTCAGATATAGTTTAGCGCTACTGTTTGCGTGCAGTTTCTTATGTGAAGATAGAAAAGAATTCTTTTGGAGCTCTGCTAACGTACAGTCACTTAATTAACACTGCTTTTCGTAGTTAAAGCCCCATTTCGGAGCTGCACATTGTTCAAGATAAATTCGTAATTTTGAATCCTGTCGAATGGCAATGACAATCATTAGCAGTGGCATAGTTAAAAGGGGCGAAGGGGGCGGTCCGTCTTGGGCAGCACTTTGAAAGGAAAGGGAAGATCAGACATGCAGGAAAATAATTTTATTTATCTTGGAAGAGCAGCGGCACTAGTTTATACATTATGTACGTATTTGTATTTTTATCAATTTAATCGCCGATATATGTAAAAACAATGGTGTTGGACGCGTGATTTTGTAACTTATATGCAGACATTGAGGGCGTCAAACTACGAATTACGTTACTAACAAATATTTTTCCTGGAATTTATTATTTTTATTTTGAGGTTTATGTGCCCTATGTAACTTGAAAAGGAAGGGCGATATGTATTGCAGCTACGTCACTGGCCCATTAGCCGGCTCTAAAAATCTCTACACATCACCAGTGGCGGCGAGTCGGGTTGGGGCAGTCGCCCCCCTACTTTTTGCTGGAAAAATTAAATTTTTATTTCATTTTAACTGCCTAAAACTAAGAATTATTGAAAAGCAATAGTGTCTGGATAGTATGCTAAGTTTGTAGCTAAATTTAAAAACTTGATGTCTACTGAACTCGCGGCTACTTTAAGATGCCTATAAATTTTTTGTCCCCTAATTTTTCAACCCAGTTGCCGCCACTGTGCATCACCAGTGCGTTTAGAAAAACTTGGTAGTTTTTCCACTGGGAATCGGATCTCGAACTTATATTCCTTCGGTCGAATGTTAAAGCTTTACCCCCAGGCTACCGTTTCGTCTCTTGACAATGTGTTGGAACCACGGTAGTCTAATGGTAAGGTCTGGACTTAGGGGCAGGAGAGTTTCACGTTCGAAACCCAATTGTGGCAAAGATCCGCCGTATATGTGGGGCTGGTGCGCTTGAATTTGACGGTGGTGTGCTTTCTCAGGTATCGTCCTCGTCATCTAACCACTATTCGAAATTACGAGGTTCGCCCCAAACACATGTTGCTTCAGGTAGATCTTGAATTCATGGGACTTTGCTAAAAGTTATGTCAGTTTAATATATCTAATTAATTATTTTAAGATGTCTTTTTCGCAATATCCTGCTCTTGTACAGTGGATTTTTTTCTCTAAAATTTTTCTCTCATTAATTTATCCGCATTCGTCTTACAATGTGACGTCATTATGACGGTGGTCGGGTGCCGTGGGATATGCATTTCACGGCTTTTGATGATAGCGCGTAACTACTTGACTGTGTGTAAACATTACGTCCACGACTAGCTTTCATCTTCCGACCTTTATTTCTCTGTACAAAGATGCAGGTATACACGGTATATAAAAAAAGATTAAAAACTGAAGCCAGTAAATTGCACCTGGCATAAAAGTAAACAATGCAACTTAGCATTCTTAGCATAGCTGAGAAATCATTTTCATGCTGCATTAAAACAAGTCATCGTAACGGAGAATGAATGAAAGAACGGAAAGGAAAGAATTCTTGAGCAGTGCAGTCGTTTCTTTCGCTTGAAAATATAAAGTTCTGTAATGCGTGAGTGGCGAATTATATCAATTGCTCGAAAAATTAGTTTAGAAATGTATATAAAGCTCTTATATTACTTGTGAGATTTATTTGTATATGGTGGTTGCATACCTTTTATATGTAGTAGCTTTTAAGTGATCAAACATGTCGGATTAGTGAGGACAAGCCTGACTTTTGACTCCTTGTCCCAGACTGGATAAATGTCCAACATTTGACCCGATTTGGAATATAAATGTTGTGGGTTTTCCCGTTTTGTATTTTAACGTAGGACTGCGTTCCTCCCATTGGGGTCTCAGGAAGGAAATTGATTCACACGCCAAAACGCCACAAAAACTTGGTATGAGAGATCCTCTATATCGCGGTAACTACACATGTTAAAAACACAACTAATGTCTTATTTTAGAGATAAAGGGTAACAGCAGAAGTTACAAAAGAAAACTGAAAATCGGAATTGTAGTTAGCGACTACTGAATCGCAAAGTTGGGCAAAAATACGCGTGAATTGGTGACGCGATCCTCTATATCTCGATAGCTACATATGTTAAAAACACAACTAATATTTTATTTTAGAGATAAAGGGTAGCAACAGAAGTAAAAAAAAAAAAAAAAAAAAAAAAAACTTACGAGCAACAAAAGAGTCACGCGAGTAAAGAACTCCTATGCCTTTAACATCAGCAGCTGATTGAAAAAGCAGCCCCCTGTCATTTTTAAGTGAATATTTCATGTGAAAATATAAATGAATAAATTAATTAAAAACATAAAAATTGTTTTAATTATATTGAATTAGTTTCTGATCAATTCACTTTCACAACTTTTACTGTGCATGGAATATAGTCACCCGCTTTCAGTGAATAATCTCATTTAATTATCGTGATTCTTTCGATTTTTTTTTTAAAGTTTTCATTTAGGCTCATGCTGCCATCAATGTGCATAGTGGCATGACCTGACATCCCGGTTTTCGATTTACTATCCTGGTTTGATATCCCACCTTCTCAATTCCTAGAGAGAGCCGATTGGAAATTTGAACATTATGTTGCTTCAGTCGTAGCCCCATCGTCCCTTCTGTGATAGATAATCTGTCATAGTTAATTTATTTTCATTTTTGGATGGTGTGTAAAGCAAAAGAATAGGATCCAATTGAATATCGTCTTCATCACTTACTCTCTTCGGTATTGCCAGTGGCGTAGCTGCAATTTTCGTCGCCCGGGGCGCCCTTCCTTCACAACTTGCATAGGGTATATAAAATTAAAAATGAAATAAAAAAATTGCGGGAAAGAAAGCATTTTATCAGTTACGTAATGCGTCGTTTGCCGCCCTCTATCTCTGCAGATAGGGTGCGAAATCGAGCGTCCACCACCAGATTTTCTTTCGCATATCAGCAATTCACCGACAAAAGGCAAAAAATATAAATTAATCATATTAGTTTTTTCTTCCTGCATGTCTGATTTTGCCCCCCTGGACTGACCCCACCCCGTAGCTACGCCACTGCGTATTACGATATCCATTACCTGTTGAGCTACTGAAAATAAGTTTATTTTGTCAGCTAAACCAATCAAATTTAAACTCATAAAATATAACTTTCATTCATTCTTCTGCTCGTGCATTTAGAGTCGCGTAAAATAGAAGATTTGTAAATCTGAAACGTCGATATTAATAAATATTTTTTTGAAATATGTAGAGACTAACCAGTATAAATGTGCTTGCACTTTTCAGTTAAAATTCTTCTCTAAACTCATATCTTTCCTCTCTGAAAATGAGAACTCATAAAGCAGCCACCGGACGCAACCAGTTCATCCGACTCAGATTTCTGTCCTTCACCAAGACCTCAGACTTATGGACTAAGACCTTGTAGAGGTTCAATACCTAGGACCCTAATCAGTCCTCCTACAAGTATATAGATACAGCGAACTTTTGGGACCTGTCTTTAAAATTGTTTTTGCTTCGCGAGTCTTTTTCATATGTAAACGCACATTTTTCATCGTTTTTATAATTTTCACATGTTTTTCGTTGATGTTAAAACACTGTATGTAACCTTTTTTTTCTGTTCAGTAAACTTTTTACGCACACTTATCCAAACTGCAAGCCGGAGATTTTTTATCTCTGGAGTCAGGGGTATGTCGTAGTGTAAAGTTAAAATTCTCCATCTGTTAATTCGGCAACATAGCGGAATGATTAAATTTTGAATTCAGGTGTTCTCGTGTGCGTTTTAAAACTCCTTTGTTTCTGTATATTCGTGCGAGAAAAAGAAAGGGGGGTGGGCGATTTCAAGATCAAGGTGATGCAGGTTAAGGTCTGTTTTTGTTTGATGGTTGAAGATTTACTTTTGTTCAATATGTAAAGTTTCTGCAATTTGACTTCGTGCTTGACACAGAAAGCACGAGATATTTTTGACCGTGTTTGTAGCGAAAAGCCATAAATATTCTACTCTTATTATCGAAATAAAAAAAAAAAATATAATCTATTAAAATAATTTAAACAATCTACTCGGAAAAAATCAAATTTATAGTCAATGATAATTGTAATAGATAGCGCAGGAAACTCGACGCGCTGTATCTACACACAGTAAAATAATTCTGAATGCGATCCTATTGTATTTAAACATAAATGATATATTTGAACAGAGTTTAGTTTCAAGCACCAATAAACCATATTTTTTGTAATAAACTCTATATTTAAAATAAAAATTGTGTGCAGTGAAAGCCTCTCTACGGCAACAACCTTCCGGTCCAAAGAAAATTGGCCGCTCTACAGGTGTTTCATGTTCGGAAGTACAAAATGCGTTTTAGACAAGCCTATAATTCTTTTTTTTTTTTTTTGATAAACCGAAATTTAAGAATCATTTAAAGAAAAAAGTAGTTTTTTTTTTTTTTTTTTTTTTTTTTGAAAAGCATACAATGTATGTTTTCTTGAATCTTTCAGCTTTTTAGGTGGTAACTTATTTGAATTCTTTTTTTTTTATAAAAAAAATCTCCGATAGCTTCTTCGGTAGTTGTTTTGGGATAAGCTGTATTATCTAATTTTCCTAAAGTTAAACTGAAAGCTTCATTTGCTGACGGTCGCAACCCATATCAGCAACTTCTTTATTTATTGTATCTGTGAACACGATAACTCGAAAACTATTAGAGCTACGGGGATGGAATTTGGGATGTGGTCTTTAAACATAATTTGTAGGTTTCTATCAACTTTTGGACAAAATCGTCAACGGGAAGTCTGTCTGTCTGTATATCCGCTGTCATGTGAACACTATAACTCAAACACTTGAATAGGTAGATGGATAAAATTTGGTACACCGTTTTATCGTCATGAATGTAGGTCCGTATAAAATTTTGGGCCAAATCCGTCAAAGGGTTGACTATCTGTCGGTCTGTATAATTTACTTTTGAAAAGAATCCGTTATCTCCACGCGCATGCGTACTGGAAGCAATCTTCTGTGCACGCGAAGGCTATGGAGCGAATAACGTCAGTTTGTCCTTGAGCCGGTAAGAGCGGAAAATCGGTACACATCTCTTTGAATTTGATTCTTTACCTAGATATTTTTCAATCACTATAATGAAAAACCTTCTGATAGTCATTGGATTCTGGGTAACAGTAGGTTCGATTTTTTTTAGCCACGAGGGGGAAGGGGAAACGGCACCTCTTTGGAGAAGTATACGAGAAAGTTTAGGGGAGAACACTCCCGCTGGTTTATGCCAGTTTCAGGCTTTCGTTAAGCATCTTCATTATAATTTTAGAAGTTTATGTTGAAATTCTTCGTAATATCTGCTCTTTATTATCTTGTTATGTGATTTTCGTGTAAATCTTTCGATGTTTTATTTATCTTTATGACTTTAACGAGATTCTTTCGAAATGTTAAAATTGTAATGGAAGTTGTGCAAGGGGAAAAAAATGAGTAATTTGTAGATAGTGACCGTCAAATGTTTATATAATCTTGCGTTGTCTTATATAAGCAATGTTAATCATTATTTAAAGTCATTCATTAAAACTTTTGTTTTTATCGTATCTGAAAAAAAAAGTTGTATCTGATAAGGGGATTTAAATTGTAAGATAAATTAATGACATTTCTATAGTCGGTGCCAACTTTCATTGTCAGTGCAAGGAAAGCTGTTCTGGGTTTATTATTAAACCCTGTTAAAGTAGTACTGAATATGACGCATTTAAAAGTTATTGGTATATTTGAACAAGTTCAGTGTTTAATACCCGTAATCAATATTCTGTGTAAAGAAACTTCGTATTTATATGAAAGTCCCACAATTTCGTGGATTTTTTTTCCTGTTGCTTCAAGATTAGTAGCACATATTACGGTTCTACTCATTTTTACTTTCTCGTATAAGAAGTATACAAAGAGAAAGTATTGTAATAGTCAAAAAATTGGAACTCGAGATTTTGACGAATCTCCATGTTTTAGACCTCCCCGATTTTCGAAAAACGCAATTTTGGAATTATGTCTGTGAATACGATAACTCGAAAACTATTAGAGCTACGTGGATGAAATTTAGTACGTGGCCTTTAAACATAATTTGTAGGTTTCTATCGAATTTTGGACAAAATCCGTCCACGGGAAATCTGTCTTGTCTGCGGTCATGTGAACATTATAACTCAAAAACTTGAATAGATAGTTGAATAAAATTTAGTACACAGTTTTATCATCATGAATGTAGGTCCGTATAAAATGTTAGGCCAAATCCGTCAAAGGGTTGACTGTCTGTCGGTCTGTATAATCGCATACTTGTAAAAATTGTATCTCCTAAACCATTTGGCTTAGATAAATAAAAATCGGTATGACGTTTGCTAATATTAATTATAGATCTGTGCCCAAATTTCGTTTGAATCGGTAAAGAAAAAGGCGTTCAAATTTCATAATTAATTTTTCTAATCCGATTCTCCATACGCATGCTTACTGGTAGCAATCTCTGTGCACCCGGAAGGATTACGTCACTTTGCTCTTGTTTTACTTGCGTACTGGAAGCAATCTCTGCGCATGCGCAAGCTAACGAACGAGGTCTTCTCCTGTTTTCTCCTCCGCACACGGAGCTTGCGGAGAGGAGCTCGCATTGGCTACAGTTTGATAGAAAATAAGTATTGCTAAGTTTTAATACATAAGCATCTCTTTCAATATGATTCTTCACCTAAATATTTTACTATCACTATAATCTACAATGAAAAACCTTCTGATAGTCATTGACTTCTGGGTTACAGTAGGTTCGAATTTTTTTTATCCACACAGGGGGAGGGAAAACGGACCTTTTTGGGAAAGTATACGAGAAAGTTTAGGGGAGACCACTCCCGCTGGTTGAGTTTTAGGCCCGTTCCGCACCTGAAGTATTTGATAATTACACAGTTCGACTCGAATTCTGTCACATGGCATCACTAGCATTTAATGATAAATGTGATGTAAAATGTTTGTAATTGCAATGGGGTAGGTATGTTTTGACAACATATTTGATATCTTTTAAGCTCTTCACAGTGGACTACTGTAGGGTAAACAATCAATGGTTTTGTCTGGTTGCGTTCGCTATTTTGCTGTTAACTACTGTAACATCGAATTTCTCTCAACACATAGAAGTGGTCTCTTAAGCACTAACTGTAGTGTAAGTCCATCTTCCCGTTGACTCATCATGTGAGTCTTCAATAGTGGTTATTCATCGCTGGGTATTTTGCAATCCAGACAGATAGGCCAAAAGACTCTTGACAGATGGATGTCTGCACGCGCTCATACGAAACAAAGAGGCGTTTCTGCTGATCTGAAGCTAATAGGGGGTGCCTTGTGGGGAGGAGTGGTAATGGGCCGAGATCACGGTATGCCACTGATAGGGAAATGAGGCTTGTTATCTTTTTCAACTTCGTTAGTAATTTCTGCCAGCTTAAAAGACTGGCCGTCATTGTATAATCAGGTTAAGAAACATGCTGTAACCAAGAGTTTTATTCGTCTAGGGACGACCTTTTATTGTTTCATTGTTGTTGACTTTGTTTAATGTGTATCAACTTATGAAACGTTTGTATCAGTGCTTTATCGATTTAATTATTTACTATATGGACATTTTTGTGTGCCTTGCGTTTGAAATTGTTAATTTTGTTGAAGAATTACTTTTTTTTTTGCCCTTATGAGAGATACAGATTTGCGAAACTTTAGTAATTTTCCAAACTTTCCTTTTTTAGGAAACACGATTTGGTATTTCATGCAACCGTAATGGTTGTTTTAGTTTTTATCTATGAGCGTAATCAACTACCTTTGTTATATAAATTCTCTTTTAACCATTTTGTGAGTGGCTTAGTAGCAATCTTTGTTGCGCGAACGCGATCAAAAGCCAGCTAGAATCTTGGTTCCTCAGATCGCTATATACGAGGGATGGTTCGTTTAACTGCCTGAAAGCAAATTCTCCCTTATATTGATGTGATGTAAGCAAATTCGCCCTTATATTGATGTGATGTAAGCAAATTCTCCATTATATTGATGTGATGTAATCAAATTCGCCCTTATATTGATGCGATGTAAGCAAATTCGCCCTTATATTGATGTGATGTAGAAATCTGGTTTGTGTAGTGATCGTGTTTAAGTGTTGTCTTTGTCATTTGATCATGGCTCATAATTGCGTGAAATATGTTCTCGCAACCAGTGGTGCAGCTTTCTGCAAGAGTGTACGTACAACTGATAAATCAAAGATCTTTAATTTGTGAAATGCCTTTATAATAACGATATGATTGAATGTAGGTAAGAAATTTTGTAGCAGTAATCTGTATAATTTAACTATTTTACATTTATCTTAGAATTATTTCAAAAATATATGGGATGCTACCCCAGCTACTGTAATTTTTTTGTTGATAATTTTTGGTCACATAGCATTAACATGTAATTCAATACCAGAAATTACTATAGAAATAAATATCACACAGCCATAGTGAACATTTCATTAAATTACTGAAACAAATCTATGTTTTATAAGATAGAGAATTTTATTTTGTGCTATTTGGTAATTAATGTCAGGCATTAAATTATCAGCTAATTATTTATTTTAAATGAATGAACCTTAAAATGTTTGACTCGTCAAACTTTATCGTGCTGAGGGCGGACGGAAATGCATTCACCTGAACGATATAAAAGTAAAAGGGATGTCGGGCATATGCGATCCAGAGACAGCCCTTAAAAAAAGAACCTTCCCTCTTTTCTTGATTGCGGTGCATCGCCGGAAGTGTGCGGTATCGCGCAGACAGATGGCTGTCGGAACTTGTGCAAGTATCATGTAACGTTATCTGCGGGTGCAGGATAAGTCTGGGACATCAGCTGTTAGAGATGGGGAGGGGGACTGTCAAAAGAAATTGGCCTGTATATCTGTGAGGGTCTTCCCACAACGTTCGGAACTTTTTGGGATTCCTCTTTTATTCAGAAATTGACTTGCTGAACGCCATTTTAAAATGCATGTATGAGACAAGTTTTTACCCTCTTACTTGATTTGGCTTGTTCGTAAAGATGGAATTTTGTAATCATTTTTTTTTTTTACTCGCTTAAAGTTGTATATTTTCGATGGCAATACATTATTTAACATTAACTATTAACATTTTCAGAACTTAATTTTATTATTAATTATCGGTTAAATCTAATCAATTTTTTATTCCATGCGCGTGTCGCCACCTGGTAGTGAATTTGATAAAAAATAATATCAAGGTTATATTAAAATTGATAATGATTATAAATTAAAGACTAAAAAGCAGAAGGTAATTGAAATAAATATCTTTACTTTGTGGTGCATTAAAAAGTGTATTTTTAAAACTGGTATTAATTTTATTTCACATTTACTTTTTAAGTGTTATTTATGTTTCTTGTACGTCAAAATTTCTTGACTCGTTTTAGTTTTTCATTATTGCAATGCCGTAACAAAGGTATATAGGATTTATTCCGCTTTCTGCGTTATATTTGTTTTAAAAGCTTGAAATAAACGCTTTCATATTTTATTTTCTCGTTTATCTCCTTCCCTTCCAAGACTGACTCAAGGGCATCAGTACTGTATGAAACAAATACTGTATAAAATATCCATTACTTTAGTGTTGTTTAAAGCGTCTACTATTGTATAAAAGAGGACTGGCATATCTAGGGTTACCATACGTCCGGATTTCGTCCGGGTAGTTCCGAATTCAGGCTTGCGTCCGGATTTTTGTCCGGATCTTCAAATTATGTGGATTTACCTCGGTGAATGCAGCGAGAGAGAAATTTGGTTTCAATAGTGAAAATCTGACGTATTCGAAAAAGCTGAGATCATCCCACCAATGAAAGAAAATTCAATGTTTATAATTTTGAAATCCATTGTTGATGAGAAAGTGGATGAGTCCTCTTAACAGGGCCCATTTCAAACTGAAAATGAAAAGTTTTGGCATTTTTGTTTTAATTCTGTTTTCAGTTAATATAATTTCGAATGATCAAGCATTAATAAAAGTTGTATCTTCTTTGCATTCTGGCGCCTTGAATGTTTTTTCACTTCTTCAAACTCTATGCTAATGTTATGAAAGAGAGTCATTGGTAGTAAGCTTTTAGAATTTTAAAATATACTTTGTCCCCCCCCCTCTCCTCCAAGACCCTTCGCTCCCCATTTCCGACGTGTCCAGATTTCAAATATAAAAATTATACTAATCCTAGGCATATCTCATTCATTTGTCCTCCTTCGATACATTTTCTGGGTATTATTTTCATATTCGTTGATAGCATGGGTACATATTGTATTTTAATTTAAGATGCACATTAATTTACTGCTTGTTTTATTCTGTATTAAGTATTTATTTTTCTATAAAAGATTTTTCAGTGGATATCCTGAAACGTTCCATTTTAACACCTTATAAAACAAATTAAAACGTATTCCTCCTTACACTGTGAGATTTCGCAATGGTGATATAAATTTCCACTTAATTTCTTGCATTTGTGCCGAATTCATAGTTATAACATTTAAATAGCTAAAAATAGTAATAAATGAATAACTATTTGTTGTTTCAAGCAAAAATGCTGATAAGTATTAATAGTAATTATTAATCGACTGTAATAACAATCCAGATATTTAAGTAATTGATTCAACATATTGTGGTATGGGGATTTGGGGTCATCTTCGTTATTTCACTTTGTCTCAAAATTGTGAAGCCTGTTTTCCTTAGTTTTTGCTTTGCTTAAGATTGGGACTCTCAAATCAAATCATTGAGGAATTTATTCTAACAGCCTCTGAAAACTTTCCTACCTTAATGCGAACTTGCAGTTAATTCTGCTAACGTAATCTCTAATCAAACAAAATTATTTTTATTTCATTAAAGAAAATTGAGTAAGTCATAATTTTTTTGTGACTTAAACATTATTAAATGTCGGAAAAGTCTCTTATGTCATTGGTTTATTGCAACTTAAAGCCTACCCAAACTGCTCTTCTATTAAGTTGACTATAATATGAAGCAAATGAGAAAATAATTATTGTATAAAATGAAATTACAATAATTAACCTAAATGTTTCATTGTTTATGAACAGTATATTTTCCTTTAATTAGATAATTCAGCATTTATTTTTCTCATTTTATAATCATTACACAGTTTCTATAGTTCATGGTCTATCAATAAAAAGCGTAATGTAAAAATGGTATGAAAGTTATATGGACAATAAAAACGCACCTACGTGAATTTTTTGCCTCAGTTTTTATATTTCGCGTTGCTCTGTCTGCTCGTGTCTTTTACTATTGTTCGTTAATTCTGCTTTTTTACCTCTACAACTAGACGCACTATTGTTCACTTTGAGAGATTTGTGCGGTGGGTAGTACTTCAGGATTAGACGACAGTTTTCTCAACACTTGAATGGTGGATAAAATAAATCACTGTTCTTTATCGAATTTAAGTAACATACTGTTCTTGTATTGTCGTTCTCTGCTGGGTTATTAAATTTTATCGCTTTGACATTCTATAATTTGTTCTTCAATCGTGAAAACGATTTTTTAAGTAAAATATTTTCTTTCTTTTTAATGGTTCACCGTCATTTGTTCTTTATTAGTTGTCGTAGAAAAAGAAAAAAGCAGCTTATGTTTATTTTGTGTTTTACCCGTGTTAATTCTTTGAATTTCATTAACAAGCTGTTTTTACTCTCAATGCTTTTTAAAAAAATATAATTAGGTGTTATATCCCTTCAAAACAATGAATGCCGTCTAATGAAAATGGAACTCGCTTGCAGATTGTGTGTAATAAATTGATTAATTTTATATTTTGTATATGACAACGTCTGTATGATTTAGAATTTTTGGAATCACGAGTGGAATTTAGAGTTCCTATTGAATTTATTAAGTTTGTGTGTGTATTTTTCTTATCAGCTTTCTAATATATATTTATTTATATTTTAATTAAAATTTTAACATTTTTTTAGAGCAATTTCTTGTTTGTAGCTTACATTGATTTTTGCAAAATGTAATAAAAAGCTTTTGAATTTGCTTTCAAAATGTATTTTTTCTGATGGCTGCTCAATCTTCTAGATCTGCTCTTTTCAAAATCGTTTTCATTTGGTGCTCTTTTCGATTGAGAAAGAAAAATAAATACCGTGATTCATATTGCAAAATAAAATAAATAATAAATTTAGAAATTTGCATAGTATTGTTGGGTTTTTCTCCTGTATATTTACGATTCGACAACTTATTACCAATTAACCACATAGTTCGTATTAACGAGATAAATTTATTCGTTTATTCGTGGTAAAAATAAAAGAATCCTGGATCATTATTTACAACCGAACCGTATTTTCCATCGTTCAGAGTTTATGGCTGCTTAGATTTCATAATCGTTTGAGATTTTTGCTTAATAAGGAATCATGGGTCAAAGTTGATTTTTTGCTGCGTTTCCAATTTCTATTTCTTTCAAAGAACTTATGCAAATCAAGACTATTTTGTAATGGAATGAATTCATCCTCAAGGGGTGCAAATCAAATGTTCCGCACCAATTTAATTTTGGAATTCAATACGCATTGTGCACTTCCTACTCGTTAGTATTACGTCACAAGGCAACTCAAAACTACGTGCAGTTGTATATTAAATGTCATGTTCAATTTCGTTGTCATGTTATTGTGTCATCACATGAAAAGACTCCATTATTGTTACCTTTCTAGAGAGTATTTATAATCTAAGCAACCCCTTGCTGAAAGCTCAAAAGGCTAAATAGATCCCGTTTGGGGTTGTGACCTCCAGTTTAAGATTTCTAGTGTCTAAGTTTTTTTGGTCTTTCCAAAGTGAAAAGACCAAAATCTATTCTATATTTTGGTCTTTTCACTTTGGTTTGTTCTTAATTTTCATTAAAAAAATAATAATAAAATCGTGACAACATTGCTTTCTGTCTTGACAGGCTCGAAAATTTTCCTACTTTTCTAGTCATTCCACTTGTGCATGTAGCGTTGATGCGATCGAAAACATGTAAAGTCTGTAAAGTTAAATTGTTTTGGTTTACATAAGCCATGAGGTTTGACATTCGTCACTACGATACAAAGTTTTTATGACCTCAGCCCCCCCCCCGAAACGAAACCTGGATTCGCCACTGTCTTCAATCATTACACGTGCCTAGTCCCTTGTGCCAATAATTTTTAATAGCTCTTGCTCTCATTAATCAAGCTCTCAAACTTTGACACTAGTGGAAAATTAGTGTCACTCTGTCGCCTAAAGGTATAGATCAGAGGTTCGACTGTGCATATATCATAAAATTACCAGCAGGGTTAATAAGCAAGAAAAGTAAAAAAATTATAGGGTAGGGTAGGGTGTCCTGTGATGTAACAGCTGAAATTATGGATCGTAATTGCTTCCATCTTTTAAGCGATGTCGCCGGCAATCATTCAAACTTCGAATATTTATGATTGAAGGGCTTACAGACAGCTAGACGAGGGTTCAAAGGAAGACCTTTGAAACAGGCCACAATTTTTTTTTTATTTAAAAGTAATTTGACCTAATTTTTTCTGTACATTCATCTTTTTCCCCGTGTGAACGATTTGTTGTGTATTTTTTTTTAATGCTCGATTCGCATGCTTGTCAGAACTCAAGAAATTTCTGACACTTTTGTTGTCTATTAAAATGTTCAAAATATAACGAAACAGATATTATATATTTTTTTTCTTGTATTTGAGAGCTGATTTGACCCAATTGTGTTTATTGACAGATGTTTCCCCATCTTTGAATGTATTTTTCACAACATTTAACTGTCCAGGAGAATTTTTGTAAATTTGGCTGAAAGTGATTTTTGTTAATAATAATTATGTAATTTCGTGAACATGTTTTCGCCAAATGCTCTTACTCTAAAATGGATTAGATGAGTAGAGAATATTCCGATTGATAATTTCATATGGACTGGGGTTATAATTAGTTGATGAATGGGTTTTACTTAACGTAATAAATCGGATTTGGGTGGGGAAAAAAATTCGACTGGGGGCTGTCTCTTCCAAACGACTTACTCAACTGCGACTTTCTGTGACTAAAGTAGCTCTAAGGGACTATTAACTCTATAGCCTATAGTGACCATTAGTTTAGTGTGACTATGCGACTATCTATGTAAACTTCTTCGTGATTTGCACCAACTTTACAACTCGACTGTTACTAAACCAAACCGTAATTCCAAATTCTAAAATTCTCTTTGCAATCTTCAATGTCCACCTTTCTCTGTTAAATGAAAGTAAAACCAACTCTCTATGTTATTTGGTTGCGGAGCAATAAGCGAGATTCAACGTAATTCAACAAATCTGGAGTAATATTTCGCGTGAACGCAAGATCGATGAATGAATTGCCTAATGTACTCGGATAGTCTGCATGCGCGCTCATCGGTTGCTGTGACGTCATCAAAATTTTTAAGGTATGTGACTACCTTCGGAGCACTTTTTTTCAAATTTTTAAATTTTTAATGAAACATTCATGTTTTTAATTAAAATGAGTTATAAAACTGAGAATTCCAATGCAATTTCATTGGAAATTTCATTCACTTTCAAATTATAGGCAATTTTTAGCAAAATTTTAGTGAAAATTTGCACTTACGCCAAACCTCCTATAAGAAGTTGTATTGAATATATTTCATCAATATTTGCACAGTATATAGCTAACATGCTTATCTGTGTTATGAACTAGGATATTTTTAATACCTCGAAAGGTGTTGGAGATATTCCAAACTTTGCGAACAAACTCGAATTTTTTAAAAAAAATCATCGATTTTTCTCACTAAAAAGTCAATAAAATAGATAAATATAGGCAGAGAGCTTAGATTCTAGTTCATAACATAGCTAGAAACAAATAAAACATTTTGGCGAAATTTCATTTTAATATCTTAAAAACATTTTCCAAAATTATGTTTGCCGCGTAGAAAAATATCGAAAATTCCAATTTCTCAGAAAACGCTTTTAAAGATTTTCATAGAGTACAAAAAATTTTGTACACATCTTAGAATCTTAAAACTCGCCATATTTACAAGTCAAACCCTCTTTTACTTGATTTTAAACGACTTTTGGGTTCTTTCAGCTTTTCAGATTTTTTCTGAATAATTTTGTATAGTAGATAGTTAGTGGCGTCTCGATATCTGAATTAGCTTTTTGTCAATTTTCATGTAATTTTTAAGCATCTATGGATAAATTTACATTTCAAAACACATGAGAACAGGTAACAGTTCAAAATAAATGGAATTAAATTATAAAACAGCAATTTGAGCGCCAAAAAGTAATTTTTATTGTTGTAATTACTGTTGTGTTGTATTTTTTTAAAAAAGCGTCGCCAAAAACCAATAAAACAATAAAAATAAGAAATGGAAGCTTAAATCTATGTTTTTAGACAATATATTGCTTGAGAATTTAAATATAGTTGTTCAAACTAATTGTTTGTATTTTTAAGGCTCTTTTAATTGCCACTTACGGTATCAGAATTGTCACTTCCGGTTATTATTTATGCTATAACTTTATTTGTAATTATAGCAGAAACGAAAATAAGGCATTTTTAGATACCTAAATGTATGGACTACAAAATAAACAAATAAAACAAATTTCGAAAATTTTCTATAAAACGAGGAATTTAGGGTAGTCACATACCTTAATGATTGAAACGAACTTTCACCTTTGATTTTGAACACGATTTCGAACTTTGCAGCTCGACTGTGACTAAATCGTTATTCCAAATTCTAAAATTCTTTTTTCAATCTTCAATGTCCACCTTTCTCTGTTAAATGAAACTAAAACCAACACTCTATATTAGTTGGTTGCGGAGCTATAAGCGTTTAACGCCGCTGCGAAGTCATCAAA
>BGPR01000138.1:1084253-1141605 GCA_013235015.1 Araneus ventricosus | reverse complement strand
TTCAACTTAATCATGATAAAGAAGTACACAGGTTCTCAATAATATAGCAGTATTCTGTAATTTCCATGCCGATGCGTGTTACCATACTAAGGAATTAAGTATCTGCCTGAGGTATTAATATATTTTTTTACACGGAATACGTGTAGTATCATCTTTGTGAATATCCTCTTTTGTGTTCTTATCTCTCCGTTCCACTTGGAACTAATGAAGATCCTTGAGTTGACTCGAGGAATTAATGAACCATATCAAATAATTCCTAGAAGATCATTTGGGATGTACACTTCTTGTGAAGTGATTCTCTCTCTTACACTATAGCCGAGTGACTCGCGGTTTACCTTGCGCCAACAATGCTTGATGATGTAACTTTCTTATCATCTAGTTAAATATTTTCCCTTTCATTTGCTCTGCTTTTTTTTGCTTTGTAGTTTTCGCTATCAGCGACTGTCAATTTCGTATTTGCATCCGTCTTGAAGAGATACAAAAGTGCCGAAAATAAGAGTTATTTCTGCTTTGTGAGTTGTGATAACTCTCCGAACGTCTTAGATGTGTTCCGTCACGTTCTATTCAGATCTCTACTTGTCTATGATGTGATGACTTGAGTGTTTTGACGTCAATCATCTGTTCGAAGTGGATTTTGGCTGTGTTGGTTTCGCTATGTAATTTCATCTAATGATATTTCATTTTCGCTTTGTAATTTTTTTGATGTTTCCAAATCACTGTAATTTCAAACATCACCGTATCCCCACTGAATTCGTTATTTTAAAATAATACTCCCATAATAAATTTGATTTATTCCTTTGAAATGCTCGTAATTTAAGCCGATGTTCGTACCTTTCGGTTTGGAGCAGAATTTTATATCACTATCAGAAGACTTAAGACTTGTGCATATTAGATCGGTTGCGCGTAACGGAAGGCTCAAAACTATGATTCCATTTCTCGAATATCGTCATGTTGCATGATTTGGAAGGGGGTGAGGGTGAATCATGAAAACTTTCACAGCATGGGTTAATTAAATAAAATTTTGACGACCTGTGTGGAAAATGAAAATAAATTGAACCCTTTGTGAAATCGATCAGTTTCTTATGAAAAATATCAATGTAGTTCTCAAAAAAAAAAGTTTTATTAAGCGAAATATTGCTCTTGCAGGAAAACGTATAGAATCACTTTGAAAGAAATAATTGATATCGGAAATAGTAGAAAACCCGTGGAGTGTTCTTATATTTTAATTGCATGTTTCATTACGGCGTGAAGATAAATATTGTTGCTGCTTTTTATTCCAATTCTGGAAGCTGAAAAGTGCAATTTAGGATTTGAATGAGATTGTTCGTCATGCTAATATCGAATGCAATGGTATCGCATCACATGAGAAATGTAACTGCGCATGTCAGCACTATCATTGAACTGTATATTGTCTTACGATGAGTATGACGTTGTCTTACGATGAGTATGAGGATGACTTTTATCATCCTCCAAGATGCGCCATGTATCTCAAAAATAAATCTTCTCGGCGCACTTTATCCGCATCACGTGAACATAAGTTTACAGTGGTTGCGACTCGGGGGGCGCCCCCAACTTTTTGCGGAAAGAATGAAATTTTTAGTTCATTTTAGCTGCCTAAAATTAGGAACTATACAAAAAAAATAGGGAAAGCTGGCTAATTTTGTAGCTAAATTTTAAAATTTTACTGTCTACCCCTTATACTCCGGGGTACTTTAGGTGTCTATAAATCCCCCCCCCACTTTTGCTACCCAATCGCCGCCGCTGTGAGTTGTTTCTATTCATAATGTTAAATACATCGGCGTAGTGACCGGGGGCAAGGGGGGTATTGATGCCCCGGGCGCCAGTTTTAACCCTTCAACCAGGGTTGCGGTGATTTAAATCAGTTGATTAAAATCACTGATTTAAATCGCGATTTAAATCAACTGATTTTTTTTAAAAAAATCACTGATTTAAATCACTTTATTTTAAATATCAAGTTAATCTGCTTTAATGAAATAAAATTGTTCTTGTATCTTTAAGTAGTGATTTTAAAATATTTTAAAATGTATATTTAAAGAAAGAATATATAGAACATAAAAAAATATTTCATCGAATTGATGTAAGTAGAGTATTTTCCATATCTTTATTTTTGAGAATGCAAGCAAATTAGATTTTAACCCTTTGCGGCGCAAGGCAATAATTTTTTTGAAATATGATAAGAAAACATCATGAATGGGTTTAGTTTATTGTCTAGACATAGAATCTACAAAAAAATGTTTTTTAAAAAACTTGCTTCATTCCAGGAGGGGGAGGGGGTGACCCGAAAGGGTCACCTCCTCATGAGAACCCCCTTAGATACAGCCACCTTGATACACTCGAAAATTATTGTTGAATCTTACAGAAAATTATAAATTAAAACTTCAAGAATATTGGAGCAAAATTTTCGAGTTATTTTGCTAAAATTTTTAAACGTCCAGAACTAAAAAATTTCTTATCTCCGAGTCAAAGAATTTTCCCAAACTTTATCTGTAATAATTCCTATTCCGAAACAAAATTTCATAAGACTGCTATATACATTCTAAAAGGAGTACTATTAGCCCTATCCTAAACCTATTATTTTCCATTTATAGTTGAATTTAATGGTTGAGAAGCGAGTGAAATTAGGTGTGCCATTAATTGGCACACTTCACCGCAAAGGGTTAAATAAATCTTTAATGAGCAACACAATAAAATGCAAAGTATGAGAGACTCCTTTTTTTATAAAATAAAATAAATATTGTGAAAGGATCATATTCACAAAGAAAGAACATAGTAAAATGCAGTGAGTTTCATTTTAATATTGGCAAAAACTAAATAGTGTTGGGGACAACAAATTTTTATATTGCAATAATGTTCCAATGTAAGATAATTAAGTAATGCATATAAATGCTCCAAAAGATATACAAACATCTACATAGTGCATTTTAAACTATGATCTATACTTATAAAAGGCAATGTTTGCGAACTTGTGCGCAATGTCCAGACGAATCTATCATACTTACAGTCATGAAATTTGGTGCACAGGTAGTCCTGATGGTGACTCAATGCACCTTGAAGCCTGAATTTAAAATTTTATCGAGAATTTTTTTTAAATTTAATGTTTTGGGTCAAATAGATTAGGAGTAGAGAAAGCTTCAAAACTTGTGTTTGTAATGAAACAAATGAACAGCTGAGTGTAAAATTCCATAGCATTCTAACATACAATAATATATCTATAGACAAGAAATGACAATTTTTATTATATTGTTCCTATTTTCCTTAATAAAATTGTCTTATATTTTAAAAGTATATTATTGTTATATTTTAATTCACAAATATTTTTTAAATAGTTGTTACATTTTTGAATTAAATTTTTTGAATTTTTTTTTTTAAAGAAAGTACACCTTAATAACTGGTATGTTGTTATATATATATAAGTCTATGACTGTAACACTCATTGTCTAATATACAAATATTAAATATATATATATAGTTTTTAAAAAAATCATTAAAATCAAAAAAATCTTGATTTAAATCAAAAAAATCCGATTTAAATCAAATAAATCGATTTTTTTGAAAAAAATCAAAAAAATCGACAACCCTGCCTTCAACCGGCTGGAACGTAGAAAGTCGCTCTCTCATGACTATTCTAAAACCGGCTCCGTCGCAGAAAGTCGTTCTTCGATTATTACTCTTAAACCGGCTCCGGCATAGAAAGTTGCTCTCTGTTTATTACCCGATAACCGGCTTCGAAACATTTGCGTTCACCATTTAGCTACAGAGAGGCCGTTTACAAAACATTTCAGCTGAAATATTTTTACCGTTCAAAGGGTTAAGGGGCGCCATGTAGACAAAACATCAGTGCGATTTTGTCACTTTTTCAGCTAAAAATGATGAAGGGGCTGAAAATTAACATGATGCCCCGGAAGCCATTTATCCTGATCACTATTGGGGGGGGGGATGTTATGTCTCGGGCACTATTCCTGTTCAGCAACAGATTCCGAGACTACCACTTTTGGACGATTTTACACCAGAAAGGCAATGAGTCACATCAGCGCATTTCCGGAGTTTTTTTGTTAGATCACGCTCAGTAAAATGTAAGCATCACCCTTCCATTCTTCAATTTCCCCCTATTCTCATGAAAATAACTCCGCCCGGCGCGGAGGGTTTCCGAATCCGTTGCTAAACGATACCCTAGCTACGCCACTTGTTAAATAACATGCGCATTGCGTCGCCTTTTTAACTGATTCCTTTATAACTAGGCTTGCCAGATTTCTGAAATATTCAACCGGGACACCGGAATGCCCCCCAGCGTCGCGGGTATTCAAGGGTACACACCCTTGGCGGGATTTTAGAGGGTAGTTTATTCTCAATGCTATGAATAAATGGTTACTGATTAAGAACCTAAAACAGGGGTAATAATAAATGACACAAGCAAATAAATTTAAACATTTTATTTCTTACCTGTTAATATTTATAAGTTACTTAAGTAAGAAGAAACACTTTGAATGAGGAATAAAAATTTGAACAATATTTACATGTACTTTTCATTGGCTGGGACTTTTTTTAGGAAGTCTTTTTTTTTTTAAATCTTGTTGTAAAAATCTTCACAAGCTAATCCGATATTAATTTTATATGTCATCATGTCTTGAACCGTAGATTCCCGCCCGTTGAATCAGTAAACAAGTTTTTTATTGTTGAAGGGCGCATTTTTGGTCTAAATAAAACGTTCTCAGACCTTCAAAAATCTGTAAAATTCTTTCCACGGTTTCTATCGATGGTTCTATCTACCCGGTTTCAAGACGATACGATGACAATATTATTTATTAGCAGACCATCACTCTTCTATAGTTTTCACTTTTCATACAATACAGTGAAATAAATGATAAAGTAATTATCCTAAATAATCCTTCACAGTTAATTATTTTTAGACTTTTTTGGTCATCTATAATCAAATTTAATTTTTACCGGGACGTGAAGTAAACCGGACGGGACACCGGGATTTTGTCTGAAAACCGGGACTATCCCGGTCAAACCGGGACGTCTGGCAAGCCTATTTATAACTATCACACGCGTTGGTGTTTATTTCAAACCCATAGCTTTTTATTTATTTTTTTATTCTGCGTTATAGCGCTCCACTGTAAGTGGTCCCCTGACATATCTTTTTATTTTCTTGGTCTTTCCATAGGTAAATAATAATTCGTTTATACTCTGGTTGGCTTTTGTGTTCTTTGATATCAGTGATTATTGCTCTTCTTTTCGAAATTATTGTTTGTTAACTTTTTTTAAAAGCAGAAGTGTAAAACGACTACGCTCACGTAGTCGTAAAAACAGAGCTATATTTATTTGGATGGAACAACTCTACTGTGATCGTAGAACAACTACTCTGTTTTCCCATTTTATTTTTTGCATTAAAACTGGTTTGAAACGCTTGGGAAAAAAATCGAGTCGAGTGGAAGAGGAGAGTCGAGGAAATAAAATTAAATAGGAAACGCAAGAACTTGAGAGAGATTTAGGACTAACCGTTTGTTAACATTACTACGAAATATTTTTTGTTTTTGTTATTCCTCTTGTGAAACTGGTTTAGAGTACGCTAGACAGAATAGCCGTTAAGTTTTACGATATTTCCGGTTGAAAATTGAACAGGTGAAGAAAAGAAAGCAGTGTGGTTATTGTCTGCGTTTACCTTGACGAACCGTGCGGGGATAGAGAAATTAAGTTCTTGAAAACTTAATTGATTTCTGTGCGTATTATCTTGTAAGCATCAATGTTTGTTTGGTTTTAGGAAAATGAAAATGTGTAAGGGAGCATGTTATGATTATATCTCCAAAAACATCTCTCATTTTGAAAGTAGAGAGTCGATTCCGCTTAAACAAATATTGAAGTCTCAGCAGTTGATATTAAGGTTTGTTTCGTAGAATTTTAAAAATGCCTTTTCCCGAGAGATGGCGCTGAAGTTTACTTGGTTGTGACGTCATCAAATTTTTATCCTTTTTGCCAAGGAGGAAATAAATGGTAGGGGAGATCGGGGCAGTTTTATACACTTTTTAAACTTTTATTTTTCTGTTTTAAGGTTTTAAAGTATTTCTTTTTTCATTACTAATTAATTAGTTAGACTTTAAGACATGTAGTGTATATTTTTAAATACTTTAAATTATTATATTTTCTTTAATTATACCATTTTCTTTACCATGATGTCACCTATGTAAACTTGCCCCATGACCGGGCAAGTTTACACACCTCCAAAAATGATTAAATTGAAGGCTTACATTGATTAAAATACAACAAATTAAATACAAATAAATCTAGTTTATTTCAAAAAGTACGTAATAGATTATAAACAATTACGGTGAATCCTAATAGTTTTCAAAATCACTCTCACAATTTATACAAACAGAATATTTTGAATTGCCATTGGTAATACAGTCCTCATGAGCCCATCTCTTATATTCGGTGCATTGTACCCACTGTTCGCCAAATCTTCATTCTTCGTATGGATTTAAACAGTAAATACACAGACAATTTTCATCGTCATCAGAATCAAAAGTTTTCTTGGTTTTTTGTTTCTTTTTACGCTCAAAATTTCCGAAATTTTCTTTCAGAAAAAGGTTTTTCTTATTTTTAAATTTTTTATCCACACTGTTTTATCATTGTTATAACGTTTTCTAGTGGAGCTCACTGACTGAGACATAGTATGATGGGCTGATGCTAATTTCCTCTTTATTAATTTCTCCTTCTATATTTGTAAAGCATTTTTTACAGATGTGTGTGTAAGAATTGATATTTGCCTTTTTTTTCCCTACCTCTGATACTTCTTTTCCGTGGCCCTTCTTTTTGAAATGGCCTCGCATGTTCAGGTGTTGGGAATGACTTTGCGATGCAAGTGCCACTTGTGCCAGTTATAACAAAAAAAAATATGTCGATGGGGCAGGTTTACACGCTTTGTAAACCTGCCCCATGCGCTGTGTGTAAACTTGCCCCATCGCCATTTTTTTGTTATAACTCAGCATATAAGCTTTATTCATAATGAAAATGATCAACTAAATAGCTTAAAATAACCACAAAAGAACAACCTAAGAGGATAATCCATAATAAGTTATAATATTGAAATGGTACGAGCTCTATTAAAGCCAATAAGTAAGGGTAAAAATTTACTAAAATGGTAACAAATCAGAAAAAGTTTTCCACTTCACGATCCGCTTTCACGACTGACTCCAAACTTGCTTGAGTATTAATGGAGGCCGAGACGCTCCTTCTGAAACGACATGTAGCCCCCCGACCAATGGTATATGAAATATAAGCCTTGTGTAAACTTCCCCTGTAACAAACTTGCCCCGGTCTCTCCTACTTTCTGGTACCTGAAAGTAACTCAAGGAGACACAAACAGAAAGCTGAATTCGCACTTTCACTTTTATTAGTACGATAATATTTTTAGGCTGCAATTACGCGAGTTAAAAAAACAAAGAAAAGATATTAAATAATTTATATATCATACATTAATTACTATGTGCATTATACAATAATTGCTGTAAGACGATCGGGCGGATGGACAGACAGAAAACAGAATTTGAATTTTGACAGTGCCTTAAGAGATTATAAGATCACTAACGAATTGGTGCGTTTTTGAAGAAGACGTAATATTAGGGTTACCGTAATTATTTTAGTTGAAATCCGGACACACCGGAGGGGTTGAAGGGTCTTGGACGGGGAGCCAAAGTATAGTATGAAATTCTAACTGCTGCCGACGACCCTCTTTCGTAACACTAGCACAGAATTCGAGCAAGTTAAAAAACGTTTAAGACGTCAGAATGCAAAGAATAAACAAATTTTAGTACTGTTTGGTAATCCAAAATTATAGTAATGAAATGCAGAATTAAAACAAAACAGTCAAAGCTTTTAATTTCCAGTTTGAACTGGGCTTGGGCAAGGGGCTCATCCACTTTCTCATCATCAATGGATGTAAACAATGAGTTTTCTTTCATTGGCAGAATGACGTAAGCTTTTTCAAATAAGACATTTTTTCAATTACAACCAAATTTCTCTCTCGCCGCATTAACTGGCGTAAATCCGGACATTTTGAAGATCCGGACGTATGGTAATCCTACGTACACTCTGTCCCAAAAGTTTATAGAATCTAGTAAAACATATGTTTTAGCAAAACGGAGAGGCATACAAACACCAACTACAAATATTTTATTCAAACCATGTGCAACTTGCATTCAACGAAATATTTAGAAAAAATAACAATTTTTATTTCAATTATATAGCAAAATTTAAATATTAGGTGTCCCAAAAGTTTATAGAATATATGATATTTCAACAAAAGGTGCTCAATATAATGTTTTTAATAGTTTAAAGTCTTTCCATTTCTCAGTATGACATTGTATACACGTTTTTCCATCGACATAATTAAGGTTTGTAATATCTCTGGTTACAAGTTGTACCATATACTTTCAATGGCTGTCTTCAAGGCATTCACTGAATAAAATTTCCCTCCATTCTCATATACCTTCCGAGACATAATTCCCCACACATTTTCAATTGGGTTTAGATCAGGGCTCATCGGTGGCTACTCAAGAACAGTAACATTTTTCGAGTTTAAATAATTTTTCGTAGCATTGGAGGTATGGATGGGAGCATCATCTTGCTGATATTACCAATTTCGTCCCCCTATGTTTTCTGAAAATGGCATAAGATGATTTTCTAGTGTTTTTATGTATTTAGGAGAATTCTGTCGGCCATCTAAAAAGGCCAAACCCACTTGACACTTGAAACTGAAAGCCGCCCATACCATCACGGATCCACCACCACTTTGCCTACTGGAAAAGCTCCTGGGCTCTTTTCGTAAATCATGCCAATATTTTATATTCCCGTCAGGTCCATCGAGGTTCCATTTTTTTCATCACTGAAAAGAACAGCCATCCATTTATCACCATATGACATAGATTACGAGCCCATTGTAATCTCTTACAAATGTGAAGCTTTGAGAGTGGTGATGTGGGAGCCATTTTTGCGTAGATCATATAACCAGATTCTATAATTCATCTATGAACAGTGTTCCTGGAGATTTGCAACCGGGAAGCCCCAGTAATTTAGCGAACCGACATTTTCTGACTTGAAAGCCATTCTTTGCATCCGTCTATCACTGCGAATATCCGTCACACGTGGTCTTCCCAAACGAAGTTTTGACTCATATGGCGTCTTACGAGTTAATACACGTTAAATCATGCTTTTAGAACGATTTAAAAGTTTCAATATTTCCTTAACAGTCTTACAGAGCAATTTCAAATGCAGAATTTTACTCACTTCATTAGAGAGCTGCTACCCTTTAGGCATCTTGAAATGCAGAACAAACGAACACTTTCCTTTTCTTACAGCGTACTTATTAGGCTCCAGATCGACGTCATGATTACTGATACCATATTTTCATAAAATTGCATTTGTCTATAAACTTTTGGGACAGGTTATTTCAGTTTATTCTATGATTTAAAAATTGGCATTAAATATATGGGGTAGAACTGCTGTTTTCTCAATTTAATAGACATAACATACCTATACAGTAAGGTACATCGAAATATATCATATACAACATAAAATATAGGCGAAATACAAGATTCTATAAACTTTTGGGACAGAGTGTAATATCAAATTTTCAGCTTATGTATTTAAAATTGATCTTGAAACGCTTTCTGTATTAATTCCAACTTTAAAAATTAACTTAAATTTTATTAATATCTATTCATTTTTCTAAAAATTTAATAAGGTGTCTGCTAAGAAATTGTAAGACCGCCTGAGAAAATCAGCATATTAAACATCACATCAGAATCATTATAAAACTTATGTGTTAGTATTTAGTGAAAGCATTACCTCAAAAGCAACGGTAAAAGTTTTGATTGTGTTATCTACGATTTATTAGAAGAAGCCGCGGGGCAAAGAGTTATTTGAATGGTGAGGTGAGAAAAATTTTATTTTATAAGTTTGTTGGTAAATCCGAAAGAGAAATAATTAGGTTAATGAAGCGTTCTAAATCTGCCATTCAGAATGCCATAATTAGAGAAAAAAAAAATGATTCAAACAAAATAAAACGGTCTGGAAGAAAAAGGATTTTGACAACATGGGACGATCAACAAATTTTCCAACTTTCAATTTAAAAATATCTTTCGACTCGTGAAATTTAGAAATGTTTCAGTAAATAACTTAACATATAAACATATAGTCATACTTAACATATAGTCTTAAATCCAATATTAATTCAAGATTTATGAAAATTTTGGAAAAAACCAAAGTTATTGAAACATCATAAGATTGAAATATGCTAAAAATGTCATGTCATGGAACCATCAGTGGGAACAAATTATATTTTCTGATGAAAAGAAATTTAAACTTGACGACCCCGATGGCTACAAACACTATTGACATGATTTGAGAAAGAACCGAAAGAATGCTCCAGATGATAAATTAGAGAATGATCAGTAATGGGTTTGGAGACCCTGTACTCATGATGGATTGTACAAATTACAACGAATTTCGGGACGTATGGGCTCTGCATAATATTCAGCTCTGCTATATGATCATTTGATACCCTTTGGACCAGGGGTTGCAGTGAAGCCGGAACGCACCGGAACGGCGTTCCGCCACTGTCCCCCCCCTAAGAGAAATAAATAAGGGGAAAAAAATGGTGAAAACGTCTTTAAAACAGTGCGATTTTTGTCACCCAGGTTAGAGCGTTCCTGTACTGCTTATTTTGGGACTACACCACTGTTTCTGACCATTATTAGGTGGTGCAAACTTATGGAAATCAAAATCATTCAAACAAAGAAAAAAACTAAGAAAAATACTCTGAGAGAATCAAATTAAACAAGCAAGGAAACGATTCTAGTCTACTTTGTCAAGGGCTAAGGTCTAAATTCGAAATGGATTCAAAATATTTGGGAAATGTTTCTGTAAGAAGTTTGCATTACGCTAAAAATAGCTTCTCGTAGCCCGAAATTTCCCAACAAAAGGCGAAGGAGATCAGTACCATCTAATAAGTATTATTTTAAAAGAAAAAGGAAAACCAAACACAAACATAAAAACGCTAATAAGATTGAAATGAAAATACAGCCATCGGGTTGAATAACAACCTTCATAAAAATAAACTTACCCCACGCTTAGAAGAGAGATAAAATGTCCTCACTTTTAGTACAAAAAACGCAAAGTTCCCGCCTAAATAAGTAATCCCCCTTTTTTCTTTGTAAAGAAAGACTGGAACCATGGCGCCATCTGCATTCGGAAAAGATAAGCAAAACAAGAAGGGTAGGGAATCAAATCATTTAGACAAATTAAGCAAACTTGATATTTCAGCAGGAAATTCTTCTTGCCATATATCTAAACCCACCCAGGAATGGTTTCAGAAAGGAAAAGTTAATATTTTGCCATGGCTAAGTGGAAGTCCAGACTTGAATCCCATGAAAAATCTTTGGGGAATATTATGTCGCAAAGTTTATTCTTATAATAAATAAATAGTTTTCATCTGCCAACGAACTGGAAGTAGCCTTTATAAAAGAATGACGCAAAATTTCTGAAATTGAACCTAAACACCTGGTCATTTCAATGAAAAACAGTGCTTGATGGAGGACCAATATCATATTACTTTTCATACTTTTGGGGGGCTTTTAGACAAGTGGTCTTATAATTTGTTAACAGTGCATTTTTCATTTATTTCTAATATTTTTGTTAAATTAATCATTTATTGCATTAATCAAATTATTGAAATTTAATTATAATAAATATGTTGTAATATCGCATTTCATGTGTTTAAACTATAATTAGAACCTTTATTTCATAATTTCCAAAATTAAAGTATTCTTGTAATTTCTTAGCAGTATGTATTAACATGACAATGTTTTTAGGCCGGTATTCTTTATGCAAATTGCATGATATATAAATCGTTACGCTCAGAATGCAACGGCTAATGCCATCAAGCCAGATGAAAACAACACAGGCGAATTAAGCCTAAAACATTAGCATCCAACGATATTTCAAAGTGTTTAAAAAGGATTCTACTATATATCCATTGAAATCGCAGAAAAACATTATTACATATTGTGTTTAAAATTAATTTTTAGAAATGTATAAAACTTAAAGACAAAACAATTCCGTGGAAATAAAATTACTTTCACTGAAAAGTGCAATTTTTTAAATTTTTAGCTGGTATAAAAATAATTTTTATGTTGTAATATTTTCGGAAGTTATTGCGGGAAAACGTCAAATTTTCGGTTATTTTTAATTAATTTAAATTCTGATTAAAATTTCAACAAAAAAATCGCTCTGAGGTGCACATTTCTATCCTTCAAATTAAGCTTATGCCAAATTTGGTACCCCTAGGTCCAACGGTCTGCACTGTAGAGTGTTGCAGTTGGCATGTAACAATTACATCACGAAATTTACAGAAAGACGGAATTCGCCACTGATTAGGAACGGTCCTCATAATTTTGAGACAGATGTTAGAGAAAGATTTATGAAACAGCCAGTGGAGTACCGAGGATAAGTGGCGCCAGGGGCGTAATATGATTTTTCGCCTCCGAGATCGTCACTGGCTTAGCAACGTTGTACATGCGTCCGAGCATGGCATTACTTTTTTTGTCCCTCACCACATTAGCATTAAAAAGTAACATAAGCGCACTGTTTTCTCTTGCTCTCCTCTAAGACTGGCACCTGGGGCATCTGTACCTCTTCCCTTGACCCCCTGTCGCTACGCCACTAGAAGCAGCAACCATTTTGGGTATCTTTTAAATACAAATAGAAATTTTATTTACATTCAGTAATTATATTTCAACATTTAACATGATTGGTTCTAACTGACTGGTTTTAACAAGTATCCTTGTCTCCAAGTGTCCATATTTTGCTATCGTGAAAGTGATTATAATTAACATGTTCCAGGCCCACCTGCCATTGCAGAAAAAGGTCTCAGCCGCCATACTCCTATCCCACAGCCGAGATTGTCGCCTAACCACCAGGGATTCTTCAGGTTCCTTGTCAAAAAACTTTAAAAAGAAATTTTGTGGAACATCTGCAAAGAACGTGGTACGGCCCAGGTTCAGAAACGCGGGTTTTGATTTTACTATCCCCTCGTTCGCCAGACCTGTCTGGAGTTAAAGAGCACCTTGACTCTTTCTTTGCTCATCGGTCATCGTGACCCTTTCGCTCCCGCCAAGAATCAGTTCCGAAAGTGGCTGGTCTTCCGTTCCAACTGCCTTTGAGCTACAGAACCTCGTCATTATTAAAATCTTTTTTTTTTTTCCCTTCTTTTTTTGCGATGTCCATGTCTCCATGTCTGTGTTGTCGCAACTTAAAATCACGAACAGAATGAAAGAAATATCAATGTCAACTTGCTGTCAGATCTACGTCTGTTCTGATCTACGTTTGTTCTTTTTAATGTTTCGTAACACTTTTGGAAAAATGCAAAGTGCGTCATTTGTGAAAAAGTTATTAATTTAGTCTAAAAAGAGAAGTGTTTTCATTTGGGGGGAACAAAAAAAAAAAAAAAAAAAAAAATCTTTTAGCAGGAGAGAATGTGCTGATCACTTACATATGGCAATTTCAGTACATTTTCTTCTTCTTTTTATAACATTTCTGTTACAGTTCTGATGGCAGTAGTTACCACGGATTTTTTAAAATTTTATTTCGCAGCTTTCAATAATATGTGAATTAAAATGAGAAAAAATAAGGCTGAAACTTTATTGTTCTGGCATCCTCTTCAGTGGTGTAGTTGCAAAATAAGCAGTGGCGGGACGTTCTAAAAGCAGTACCTGAACGCTCTAACCTGGATGACAAAAATCGCGCTGTGTTAAGGACGTTTTCACAATTTTTTTATTATTTATTAGTTCCAGCTCCACTACACCACTGATCCTCTTCCGCGCTACATAGAATTCTAACATGTTTTCACATCTTTTCGGTCTGAAATATAGAATTTTTTTAAATTGAAAGTTCTTTATTTTTTGTAATTTAAGCGTGCGATTTTTGGCATTATTTCGATTTACTTTCAACGAATTTGTCTGCGAATTAAGTATTAGATTATTTATTTAACTCCGTTTAGGTAAAAATCGAGTGAAATTAGAAAAAAAAAAAAGATTAATAGACAGCAGTTTTTCAATTTAAGAATCTTTGCGATTAATTTAATGGTATTTTATTTTTTTTAAAAAAGGTTGTAAACTTTTGTAGCCAAGAATGTGGGGGGGAAAAATACTGCAAAAGGTAAAAATTACTCTTAGCAAAGATTGGTATGTTAACACTTTTTTTTTTTTGGTTATTGAATTCGAAGTGAAATATGTAATCGTAGCTTCATTTACTTCAACGAATGAAATCTGCTATTCTACCTTCTGATTTTTAGCAGACGATTATTTTCTTTCCTTAATCAAGGAATAAAATTTTGGGGGGAGGGGTAACATAATTTCCAAAATATACTGAAAGATAAAAATTAACTAATAGAATAAAAACGAGTGTAAAATATGATTAACGATTAAATTCGAAGTGTTGCATTCTCCGATTTCTAGCAGACAATTTTCGTTACTTGGTCCACAAATACAGCATACTAAGATACGAACTCGAAAATATTCTAAATTTTAAAATATTAATATATAAACTCATTTTCATTAAATGATAATAATATAAAACTGAACGTACTAATACTTTTTTTACTTTAAATATAATATATCATTGAATTTGAAATGAATGAAACAGTCTCAGTCTCTAATTCGTAGCAGACGATTTTCTTTCACTCGGTCAGCGAATGAAATCTTGAGTCAACTGTAAAGGAAATCATTCTATTGACCTTTGATATTTCTCTCATTCATTTGACTTTTTAGTAGTAAGCGGGCTGACTGTGTGTTTTCCTTTTAATCTCCAACCGAATCTTATCAATAAAAAATGCGATGAAAAGCTCTCTTAAAGGAATTGATTCAACAATTTCAAGTGCATGTGATCGAGAACCAGATTTTGCAGTTTCAAAGCTCGTTTTCAGTTCTTAATTTTTCTTCGAACATCGTGTAAGAATGCGGAAGTTGGATTTTTTTACATTGACTGTCATTGATTGCTACTGAATAATTAATGAAATACGGACATTGTCTCCTACTATAAATAAAATTTCATCTTTTCTGATTATTTTACCGTACAATAAATTATTATTTCTGTCTTTTGACTCTTGACGTAATGAATGATTAGGGTTTGAAGAAAGATGTTCTGACTATCGATTTAGCATTCACCATGGCGTAGCTTAGTCTTTCTTTTAAAAAATTTTATCTTAAAATATCACACGGCAATGTTATTATTTTTTTTTGCTTCGAGTTTTTGGTTTTATCGTCTGAAATTTTTATGAGGCGTTATGCGTCGGGCTTAAATACGTAAAATGTGTTTAGGTCAGTGGCGTAGCGAGAGAAGTGACGCCCTGGGCATAATATGATTTTTTCGCCCCTAATCATCATCAATGGCTAGCAAGTGTAAATGGGCATGGTTTTATTTTTTCTCTCCTTTACCAGAATTTACTTTCAAAAGTGACATAGAGGCGGTAATGTTTTGCCTCGGGGGCATCTATACTCTCCCGTTGCTACGCCACTTGTTTTAGGTGTGATAGGAAAATATACCATTGCGGTTTTTTTATGTTGTGAATATTTGTTTAAATATTATTTTCGCATATCTAACGCACTTTGCTAAATTCCATCGAGCATAACACGATTTTTAATGTCTAATTTCGTTAGTCCCTTTTTTTTCCTCCTGAAAAGCTGGATAACTTTATAAAACTTACTTGCTAGCGGTAAGGTCGGTTCATCAGGCGTTTGGCCGTGGGCTAGTGCCCGACGATCCAAAATGACAAAAGAGGTTTTGTAAGGATTTGCATCTAGCACTAAAATACGATGACAACAATGAGAGACATTAACGTATATTATTTCTATGAAAAAATAAAAGTAATCTGTGACATTTTCTATGAATGCATATGTGATTGGCCTCGATTTGAATGCTTTAAAAAATTATCAAAATTGAAATGCATCTCCCAGCTTAAATATTGTCTTAAGAATTTTATTAACTATTCCGGTGTAACCACTGCTGAATTCGAAGTAGTTTTTCAAGGCTTGAAATAATAGTAAAATAATTGTTTAAGATCCACAACGGGACAAGAAAGACTCGCCATAGGAAATAAGTTATGCTCAGGCTTAAATTTAAGTGAGATAATAGTCAAATTTGCTGAAAATAAAAGCGAGGATTATAAAGTTACGTTAATTTTGTTTTTCTTTTATGTTAATATTAATGTGTTGTAATTAACTGTACTATTTAGCAGTAGAATAAATGCTTTATATGTCCCTTTCTTATATTAAAAATTAAGGATTTTATTTATTCACTTTTCAATTTACTGGGGGCCTTTCTCGATATTTCTGCCTGATTCTCAAAATCCAAAGGGCGGTGCTGTTTGCCAGCAATATTTTTTTGCTAGAAAACTGTGTTATCATTGTATAGTGCAAGAAAAAACGATTTCTTAGCAAACTAAAGCATTAATTCCAAATCGTGATATCATTAACCAAAAGGTAAAAATGTATGCTGGTTGTTTTTATAATTAAAATAGAGATATAGAGATGTGTATAGAATTCGGGAGAGATTTGAAACATGTTTATTTTGTTTGAAAACTGTCAAGATATTCGCAGGTGTAGATGAAGTACCTCTAACCAGCCAACCATACAGACTTAAGAACAGTTGCCATTAACAGCTGCTTTTGTTCGACAACTGGTCCAATCCGATAAGCAGCGTGATTCTCTAATGTCTCTGCTAAATATTCTTCCAGTGACCTGCCAAACATTTCGTTCGAAGAATAGAGTGGACAGACGGATGAGTCTCTCATGTGCATCAAACCATTTGTTAGCGGCTTTGTTAGACCGATGGCTATTTCGTGGAAGTGTTTTATGTAGCAGGGAAATGGGTCACATTTTGTTTCACAAGTTGCTTTGTTGTCTGTTGGATTTCCAAACTACGAACGGAAAGAGTAAATAAGTAGCCCTTCTTTTGTTGAACGTACTAATGAGATCAATGGGAGGCTTCTGAAAAGAGATGATGTTAGACAGGATTTTTGAAGTGCGCTTAATTAATTATTTACAGGTTCAGTTTGATTTTGTTAGATTAATGCCGCATTTTGAAGGCACACGAGGGCTGTTTTAGGACTGACTTCGTAGTTTTGAATCGTGGTTAGATGATGAGGTTGACACCTACTGTTCAGCAACGGATCCCGAGACTACCACTTTTGGACTATTTTACGCCGGAAAGGGGTGTCAGGCAATGAGTCGTATGAACGCATTTCCGTTGTTCTCTGTTAGATCACGCTCAGTAAAATGTAAACATCACCCTTCCATTCTTCACTTTCCCCCTATTTTGATGAAAATAACTTCGCCCGTCGCATGCACAAAAACGCGGAGGGTTTCCGAATCCGTTGCAAAGCAATAAGCTAATATTTTCAGGAGTTTGTGAAGTATTCATATTTTGGTTTCGTTGTAGAACTAAGACTCCTAATTTATCGTCTCTTTTACTTGAACCAGTTTGGAGTATGAAGTTCTGAGATCGGTGTTGTATCGATACCTTGTGACATAAACCCCCGTGAACTGTTACTGAAATCAGTAAAACTCTTCATTAAAATTTTTCAGCGAATGATCGGCGATTTACTCCATCCTACACTGCATCCTGACATTTGTCAGGATGCATCTACTTTCTATTTCTCCAATCTCGTCGATCAGGATTATCACCAATTGAATATATTCAAGATATCGCAGTGACATATCAACATGGAGAGTGAAAATATGTGTTTGGGTCTTATTAAAACTCGAAGTAAAAGCGGAAGAACTGAAGCTCTCTGTTTGCGAGAAAAAACAGTTGGTGTGATTAATTGGATTTAATAATTCCCTTTCAGTATATACGAAGCAAATGAGGAAGAAAACTGAAATCGAATGGCACTTAACCCTTAAACGCCCATCGTTGCCTTCAAGCAACATACCCAATTTTGTTTTCTAAAATCTTGAGAAAAAGACTGAATCTCTAATGCCTGTTGTTGCCAGTAGGATACATTCTGAAATTTTTTATTAAATCAATTTACAACATATAGATGGAAGCCCGATTGCTGTTGAAAAAAATAAAAATAATTTAGCGTTTTTCACTTGAGGCTGCATCTTTTTTGCTTTGTTTGTACGCTCGTGTATACCATATTTTATTCTACAATGTTGAAAGAAATTCCTTATCCGTATTATTATTTATTTAAATTCATTCGTGACTGACATTATAGAATTTTATTAAGGATTTTTTTTTTTCTAAAATAAAGTCCGGTGTTGTCAGTTGGTAACAAACTGTTTTTTAGCCACAAACCATACTTAAAACAAAATAGGATTTTTAAAAGTATTTTTGCCATATTTTATTCAAGAAATGAAAGTCAAGGAAGTTTTAAAAGCAATTTTTAAAAAATTGAGATTTTAAAGGTTAATTTAAATGTAGAACAGTTGCCTGCAAAAAGGTTTTTATCACACACAAACACACACACACACACAGCTTTATACTTTTAAGGTATTTTTTTTAAATGGAATTCTAATCGTAGATATTTAAATTCCAATTACACCTTCTCGATTTGCGACTATCCATACGGACGACCACAAAAAATAAACTTCAAATTTCAAAATAAAACGTAATTCAAAGTTGTATTTATGTGTAAAATTGATATAGTATTACTATGCAAAATGTGAAAAATAATAATATGCAGATATAATAAGAGTGCATCAACCCTTTGACTGCGAATTATAAAAATTTTTAAATCCAATTTTCTTTGCATAAATAACAAGAGTCTTCAGTAAACAATTACCATTGGAGGGAAAATAGACTGTGCCATCTAAGTGACTAAAACCGAATTGTGCATAATTGTTTTTGTTCTACTACTGGGACATGTTACAATGAGTTTCAAAGCAATTTTTATCCCATTAATAATTTTAAAATGTGAGTGGGACTCAGTGGCAGCTCGTCCATAAGAGCTGCAGTCCTCCTGAAATTATAATAAAGTATTTTTTTGTTTTTATTCTAATTGGCTTACTTTTCCGCTTTGAGAATTCAGTGATCAACAAAAATGGCAAAAAGTAATAAAAAAATGTAAAAGGAAGACGGAAAATCAATCGAGAATTAAGAGAGAGACAGACCAGAGCTGCATCAAGTTTTGCTCGTCCTCAGGATACGAAATTAACGCAATAATCAACTAGAAGTGGGAGAAAAGCAGCCCTTTCTCTGCTTAAAATTGCATTCATTTGAGCTGCATTTTTCCCGTCTCAAGATTGGCGCGACTTCCTCATTTGGCTTTTTTTCGCTTTTTCTCAGTAGGGTTAAGTAGCTTTTTGAAAATCCAATTCTGGAGGAGTTGTAATTTTTTTGCCTCTCTGTTTTTTCGGGTGCTGATTACAAATCTGAGGTTTTGCCACCAATAATTTTTGTTGGAATTTTAGTTATAACCAAAAAACATGAAAATTTTTTTCATCCAGTTTTTATTTTGCAGCACAAAATTAACTACAACTTAGGTCTATACAACTTCTGCAGTACTGCTTGTTTCTGAGCTGACGAGACGCCACTGGTGGGCCGTATATGTCCCGTTTGTAGTGAAAGGGTTATTATGCATTTTTCACATTACGTATAGTAATTATATGCTCACAGATTGAATATTTGTGTTTTATGTGTAATTTTTATAACCCCTTTTAAATGAAAATAGGGTTGAAAAATAAAAATCCGACTTACGACCATTTTCTCTGAATGGAATTCGGCCATAAGTTAAGGAGACCCTGTAAACGTTTTTGTTTTTACATGTTTTTTTAAAATTAATCATTGTGTTTATTTACTAAGAGTATATAGTTTTCAGATTTTCTTTGATAATTAATTGTGACTTATTTTTCTGCGCGCAGGGTAATGTGAAGGAAGAGCTATTTTTGGAGAGATGTCTCAACGGGAAGATGCCATTAAATTCGAAACGGGCCGAATTAAAGCTCTACAAGAGGAGCGCCTTCACATTCAAAAGAAGACTTTTACCAAATGGATGAACTCATTCTTACAAAAGGTCAGTCTTTCTCTCTAAATTGACGTTTTGATAAATCGTTACAAATAACATTTATTATAAAAAGGGTGATTTGGAATATCTAAACTTATCTTTCAACGTCTTTTGAATATACTATTTCGTTACCTGTTATTCTTGTAAATTTTAACAATTTACATTCTGGTGAAAACTATTTCATTTTTTGTTTTTAAAGAATATAAAAATCATCACAAAAATAGATAAATTTAATCAAGTTAGAATTTTGCATTTATTTGGAAGTGTTTGTACATATCCAATACTTTAAGATTTTTGTACTGTGCAATTGAATAACTGCTGCGAAATTTAATGACTGTTTTAGAAATTTTTTTTGTCCGATGTTTTTTTTTTTATTTATTATTATTATTAATAATGTCATATGGAATTGCGGAAAAATGTTAAGTTTTATTACAATATGGAACAAGGCACATTTTATTTTTATTTTGCTGATTAATTAGAAAGGTGTGAATGCTTATAGCTTGTTAATGTCCCATGCAAGCATATGTAAACACCCATCAATTTAATTGTGGTCTTCTGCTCAGATGTCAGATGAGACACATGAATTCAATGATTAAGGTCACTTAAAAATCATGCTTTAATACCTTTTCATCCTTTTCGTGTGTGAATATGTTTGTTAATGATACCAATTTGAAATAATGCCGCGGTGTGTGGCATATGTTAATATATGAATACTTAAAAGATTCTGCAAATTTCGTTTAACAGATTTCAAAGCAATCTTGGCTAATTAGTTTAACCCTTTCAAGATTTATTTTTAAAAATTTGCACGAATTTGAATGTTCTAAGATGTCCCGTCATTTTTGAAAGGGTTAATACAAAATATTGGTGTTGCAAGAGAAAAAAGGACGCCACAACGAGGCTGTCTAAGACTGTGCAAAATGTTTGATGTTATGTGCAGTTAAATGTATGATTTGATGGCGATGTTACGTGAATTGACTCCCAGTGGCGTAGCTGCAGCTTTTACGGCCTGGCAACATGCCGCCCTTCCTCTACAAGTTACATAAGGCACATAAACATCAAAATAAAAATAAATTATAGGAAAAAACATTTTATAAGTAACGTAATTCGTCATTTGACGCCATTTTTTCATGTACACAATAACTGAGCTTGTAACGTTAAGCCCGAGTTTCGATATGCGTGTTCTTTTTAAAGTTTTCAAATAATCAGTCCATTTTGCATTTTTCAATTATTTATTTGACGAACACTAGCACGACATAAGCACATTAACGAACACGTATTTCACACAACATAACATTTAGAATAATGACATTTTAAATTGACCGATTACCGATTCCATACTTTAAACCTCACTTGTTCATGTTTTTTCCAGACTTATTGAATTCCCCATCGGATAGGGAAGGTACATGCTAATAATTTCGCTTTTTAGGGATTACTGTGGCTGCCACAGAGCTAGTGCTGCTGTTTTTTCTTAGCTATAAAATTGTTTTCTTGTTTGTCTGATTTTGCTGCTCCTTTCGAAGTATCGCCGGAGGTGGACCGTCCCCATTCAGCTACGCCACTGTTGACTCCATCGAATTCATTTTGATACAAAATTTTCTGTCTGGTTTTCTTTTCTTTCATTTGTAGCAATTTAGAAAATAAATGACTAGATTTTTAATACCGTGATATTGTTTTCATTGACTAGGCGAGGCTGGAGGTCGAAGACCTCTTCACCGACCTTGCAGACGGCAAAAAATTGCTTAAGTTACTCGAAATAATCTCAGGGGAAAAACTTGGAAAACCCAATCATGGAAAAATGAGGGTTCACAAAATAGAAAATGTAAATAAAAGCTTAGCATTCCTCCACACAAAGGTAAGAATATTTTGCTTTATGATCTTATTGATTTCTATACTCATAGTTAATAGTATTTGTATAAATGTTTCCATTTATCAACTTGAAGATGTTCTTTTCATCTGTCTTATTGTAATGATCTTTTCAAAAGAAGATATTTGGTAGACATCAGGCTTTTTGTTGTTTACTGCTTAACCCTCTCTTCGACTGTGCAATTTTTATAAAACCACCATTTAGATGCAAAGTTCGTAAACGTGCTCAAATACCGTTGAGCCAAGCGAATTATTTATATGCAAAGCTTTTTTGGTATAATATAGAAATCGCTATAGGTAAATCGCTATTGGTAAAATATAGAACAACGCTATACAAGTACTAAGTAAACACATTAACCTGTGAAAATCGCAGGATGCAGCAGAAAATAGACTTGCTTCAAACCCGCGGAAATCGCGGGATACGCTGTCAGAGGGTTAATTTATTCATAACCTTCCATTTACCGGATCTTCAAGACCACTGTGATCTATGTGTAGATATTCGACTTCAGGGCCGGAGAATCAGCCCTGCCGAGAGAGGGGGGAAGATACCGGGGGACCGGAACCTGGATGGAGTACCCTCTGGGCTAAGATAATTTTATAATATATTATTCTTATAATAATATATTTTTAATAATAAATAAGTTAGATAAGATATTTTTCTTATTTTCAAGAGTATTTGTTTTTATACATGAAAAATGGGGTTCGTAATGAGTTGAACTTTGCTTTGAGTATAAATCTCGCACATTCTCGCTGTATTAATAGAAATAGAATCCTACCCTACAGTAGGTAGTCAGAAGTCCTATTTTCACAACAATACGCGACGAACGTATTTAAATTTACGGAGTTCCACGCTGTGAGAAGATTTCATGTGCACCTCCAGATAATTATTTGGAAAGGGAATTTTAGAATTTGGAATTTGACAGATCCGAAAAATTTGATTGGTGATAATTATGAAATGAGAGGAAAATGCTCTCTGAATGTTTTTAAAAACAATTGTTGAAAAAGCTTGGGTGTTCCGAAAGGTCGTTTATAATCTTTAAGGATTAGTGAGGCATGCAGAGGAACAAGTCATTTTTGTAGTAGAACATGCGGTCAGAGACACAACAGTGGGGCTGCTTCAGGACAGTGAATTAACCCTCTGACTGCTTATCCCGCGATTTCCACGGGTAGGAAGCAAGCCTATTTTCCGCTGCATCCTGCGATTTTCGTTAGCTATTGTGTTTACTTGGAACCATTACAGTTTTGAATCGTATTATACTAATAAAGCTTTGCACATAAGTAACGATTCGCTTTGTTCAAACGTGACCGGGCAACTGGAAGAAAACTTGTGTCGGGAAGTTTGTAAAAGGATAAAATGCTATCTCTGGTGTCATCCTTAATCTTTGACAGGGTTTCAGAATGATGAGTTTTCATCCTAAAATAGTCCTCCCGTAGCTTCAAAACTTTACGCTAAACTAAGGTAACTAAACTTGGAATAGCATTCGAATTGCTCAATTTCAATTTAACATGTTTAAGTAAATGTAGCAGAATTGTTAGTTATACCTTACTTGAAGTGCGGTTTAACACAGTCAGAGCAATACAAAAAATTCAAAATTTCCCATATTTGGAAAATTTTCGTAAAGTTCCATTCTAATCAATTTCAATGCATTGTAAGTTTTCAGAGTGTAATTATAAAAATGCATTCATAAATATGTGAAAATAATTTATAAGGATTCGAAACAGTTTTCGATTACAGATTTCGTTTAAACAATTCCCGTCTTATTTCTGAAAAAATAAATTAGCTGATTATAGTATAATGATTGATCAAAGATCAATTATTATATGATCTTAATTATTTTTAATTTGTCTCACATATATTTGAGATTAAAGAAAGTTTATTGACATTTTGAACATAATGCAACTTTTATTCATCAGGTAAGATTGGAAAGTATAGGAGCCGAAGATATTGTGGATGGGAACCCAAGACTTATATTAGGCTTAATATGGACAATTATCTTAAGGTTTCAAATACAAGAAATTGAAATCGATGTTGTAAGTATGGTTGAAACTTTTTTTTTTTGCATGTTATTAGAATTTCTGCATGTCCTATCGTTTGTAATAGCTTAGTCGAATTTAATCATATTGTAAATTGAGTTATTAATGATTAAGATGCTCTTATATTTTTTTAAGAATGCTTTTCTGTTGATAGAACGAAGATGACGAAAGTAGTGAGAAAAAGTCTGCGAAGGATGCATTATTGTTGTGGTGCCAAAGAAAAACAGCTGGGTAATTTTACAATTTTTTTCCTGTGAAATATAAATGTGATGGAATGAAGCATTTAGAATATATTGCAACAAAAATAATGCAGTACTGTTCAGTAAAGGATTCTGAGACTACCACTTTTGGACGATTTTACACCAGAAAGGGGGTCAGGCAATGAGTCATAGGAGTGCATTTCCGGAGTTCTTTGATAGATCGGTAAAATGTAAACATCACCCTTCCATTCTTCACTTTCCCCTATTTTGATGAAAATAACTCTGCCCGGCGCATGCGCAAAAGCACGGAGGGTTTCCGAATCCGTTGCTAAACAATGGATCCTGTTTATTTTGAATTTTTAGAGGAGGAGGAGGGTGGGGGCTAGCTTGAAAGGAGGGAAGTTCTTAGGTATGTAGGTTTACTACCTTGAGACCCTTTTTTCGCACACAGTAATGAAGTTGCTTGCATTTTTTGTGACAGTTGGCAACAATTAGGGAACGGGTGAAAATATCTTAGATTTAAAATATTGAAAACAATTTTTTTTTTTTTTTTTGAAATTTCTATTCAATTGTATTGCAATTTTTTTTTCTTTGAACGCCAGCAGCGACCAGTAGGGTAGCTGTAACTTTTGCCGCTTGGGGGTGAACTTACAACATGCGCTCTTCCTTTAAATGATACATGGGGCACATAAACCTCAAATTAAAAGTAATAAATTCCATAGAAAAAAATACTTTATTATTAATTATTATCAATTCGATGTTTGACGCCCTCGATCTCAGCAGATGGGTTGCGAACTTGGACATCCATCACCAGTCTTTCTTTCACATATCTGCAATTTACCGATGAAAGGTGAAAAATAATAATTAATTAGATTTTTTTTTGTGTGTGTACAAAGTGATTGAGCTATCATCGCTGCTCTTCGTGGTTATAAACTTGTTTCCCTGCATGTCTGATTTTGCTACCCCTTTCTAAGTGCGGCCGGGGGGGGTAACCCTCCCCCTAGCTACGCCACTGCAGCGACGACAGACTGTTTTGAATTTTATCTTCTTAGTCTTTAACACTTTAAGAGCCATGTCAGCCCCCCCCCCCCCTTCTCTACTATAGTTAGGAGATAGCAAAGAAGGAATCATCTAATTAGAGAGATGGCTCGAATCTCAGACGTGAGTGGTGGTGCTTAGCGTGTTAACAAACGTTTTCAATAGATGACTTACAGTTTTATTTGTGTAACCTTTTAATATTGGCTACTTTTAATTTTTTACTTCATCATTACTGTTGCATCATCAGTAGAGTGTCTAGTCATCAGCGACGTAGCTGCACCTTTTATCACCCTGGACGAATTTGCAGTATGTCACGCTTCCTTTCCACATTGCATAGGGCACACTAAACTCAAAATAAAAACAATAAATCGCAGGGGGAAAAAAATATTAGTGAAGTAATTTGTCGTTTGACGTCCTTGATCTCTGCCGTTAAGTTCCGAAATCGCGCTTCAACCACTTTCGTCTTTCTTTCACATAACGGCAGTTTACCGACAAAAGGCAAAATATGAACTAATTACATTATATATCTATTTTTACTTTCTCGTATACGAAGTACACAAATAGAAAGTATTGTAATCGTCAAAAAATTCGAACTCGAGATTTTGACGAATCTCCACGTTTTAGACCTCCCCGAGTCCGAAAAACACAATTTTGGAATTATGTCTGTGAACACGATAACTCGAAAACTATTAGAGATACAGGGATGAAATTTGGTATGTGGTCTTTAAACATAATTTGTAGGTTTCTATCAAATTTTGGACAAAATTCGTCTAAGGGAAGTCTGTCTGTCCGCGTTCATGTGAACACTAGAACTCAAAAACTTGAATAGGTAGATGGATAAAATTTGGTTCGCAGTTTCATCATCAGGAATGTAGGTCCATATCAAAGTTTGGACCAAATCCGTCAAGGGGTTGACTGTCTGTCTGTCTGTCTGTATAATCGCATACTTCTATACATTATAACTCGTAAACCCTACGGCTTTGATAAATAAAAATTGGTATGAGGCCTGCTAACATTAATTGTAGATCCGTTCCCAATTTTCAATCGGTCGAAATAAAAGGTGTTCAAATCGCTTATTTGTCTTTTCTCATCACACAATGAGGTGAGGCCGTTATTGCGTAATTCGTTATTCACTTGCGCTAATCCTTTCCGCTTCTACCCACGCCTTTTGCCTACAAGCTTTCGATTCCCAAGCTGTTTTTCTCCCACTGCATTAGGGACGTTTGTTCGTTTTACTGCCTTTTAGCTAATTTTTTCTCCATATGTGTTAGGAGTATACTAGAAAATTTTGGGGAGACCACTCCCGCTGGTTCATGTACACAATGAGTGAGCTAGTGCAGCTGCTCTTCTTAGTTAAGTGCCGCCGGGGCCGGTCAGCCCCCCCCCCCCATATCTACGCCACTGCTTGTCCTATTTAAATAATAATTACTGTAAGATAATCCTCGGATGAAATAGATAGATTAAAGTAAAATTGTGATTTTTGATTTTCTGAAAATATGATGTTTCGGAATATCTGGATAAAAAGACTTAGAGATGAACATGAAAAATGCAATGAAAAAAAGACTCAAGTGAGGCGTATTCTTTAGATTAGCACATTTAAAATAAGCAGTATTAATTGTATTACTTAATTTTAAAAATGCAAGCATGTGCATTGCATTAAAATCTGGTTTCGATCTTAAAAAAACTTCTTTTTACTGTATTGAAATATAGAAATAACATCGCTGAAATTCAATGAATATTATTCCATAGTCCTGTACTTAATAAACGCTTCTAGAATAGCAGCTTTTTTTTTAAATGTTTAATTTGTTTTGCGCCGCAAATTTTTTTGCCATTATTAATAAGGTCATATCATTATTCTGCTTTACTATCTCTATAGCTTGTAATTTCAATAGTCACTTATTCTGCTGTCAACCAGACAAGAACGAAAAGGTTTCTCATGGCAAACAAGAAACTTCATGTAGCTCATGGGTCAACCAGTGATAGTGATTGCGATAGTTTATAATTCTCCAGCTAGGTGACTACTCAGATAAAAGAAACCCATACCTAGGTTATTAGAGCATGAAGTCTACTGACTTCTATTGAATCATAAACAAAACTCTGTGTTATTAAATGGATTTGCAAACATGACAGGAAATTAAAGTATTTGTTGAATAAAGAACATTCTCAGATAAAAATAAGTTTAATTTAATTCATCGCTGAGGATGTGAAACTTCTCTGTGGGATTGTTTATCACACACACACATTTATGGCGGTGAGAATTTATTTGGTTCGGGATGTTTTTTGTTTTGTTAAATATAATTCTAAAAACCATTATTTAACTTTTTAAGATTTCTTTTAACAATTTTTTAAAGTCTTCTCTGCTAATTTCTTGTGAAAAAATTCGTACCATACTTTTGTCTTTTTTTCTTCTTTCATAGTAATATCATTGTTAATTTATTTATATAGTTAAAAAATGTTGTTAAATTATTTTAATTGATCGCCAGACCTATTGAGTTGGGTAATAGATATTTTTGTCACACTGCAGAAACAATGCAAGATTAATTTTACTTAAAATTTGCAGGAAATGAACAAAGTATAATTTCGGATTTTTTTTAAAAAATTGCAGTTATTCATACAACATGAGCCAGTGTTGGAATGGGGTTTGTGACATCCGAAAATGATTAATAACTGTCTTGTTTTGACGAAATACCCTCCGCGCTTTTACGCTGTGCCAGTTGGGTTTGATTGCACCAAAATAGGGGTGAAAGATTGAAGAGGACATGTTTATTTTTTACTAATAAGCGCATAGAAACATTACACGTGTTTCAAATTGAAACATAATCGAACGATTCAGAAAGGAAATGAATATCAACATCGGAAAAGAATAGCTTAAAAGAAAAACATGTCTAACAAAAAGAATTCCGGAAAAGCGTTCTTCTTACCTGCTGAATTTCGCCCCTTTACAGAATAAAATCGACCAAAAGTGATGGGTGAGGTTTTCTCAAAGGAACAATAGATTCAATTTGTTAAAGAAACCGAATAATATTGCCTAAAGAAGTGCCATAATTTAGTGTCCATACCATTCTGTGTGCGGTGTTTCAATCAAGTCTGTTGAAAGATTGATTTGGCATGCTGTATAAAGTAGGATTTGAAATTGTCATAAAATCTTCCAAAAAGGTGTGTGAAATTCAAGCTAATGCCATTATAAATATGGATTTCTGCATTTTAAAATGCACAAATGTGTTTTATGCGATAATCATTTCGGAAGTTATTCACAAAAAAAAAAAATAAATAAATAAAATAAAATAAAAAAATAAAAAAAAAAGCATAATCCTTAATTTCTTGCATTGTCTAATTAATTAAACATTTAAATAAAATTTCGAAAAGCTTTCCGAAACACACCAATAGTGAATCGAGCAAATAATAGAGGTGCTCCGCACTCTATATCTATGCTTCCCCACCCCTGCCACGATTTTACCTTTCATCTACATCTTGACCTTTTCTCCTTGAACCTCTTGGAAAAGCAGGGCTGTTTTTTTCTCTTGCTTATTGCGATGTGTTTGAAACTTATACAAATTGGTTTGCACACCTGTTTGCAATTACTAATATCATTGGAAAGATGTATATATATATATATATATATATATATATATATATATATATATATATATATATAATATAATATTTTGTATTTTAAGATTGTGTTGGCTGTTTTTTTTCTCTTGCTTATTGTGATGTGTTTGAAAATTATACAAATTGGATTGCACACTGTTTTTGCAATTACTAATGTCAATGGAAAGATATTTTTTTTGTATTTTAAGGTATGTTCAAATAATTGTGATGTGATAATTTTTTCAGAAATTATTGATGAAAAATTGTGTAAAAACATCAATTTTTTGCTTACTTGCTGATAAACTGAAAATTTAAATAGGATTTCGAAGCATTTGCTCAAAGTCGTCATCTTCTAGCATCTAAAGTATGGAGGGCCATCTTAACAAGTTTGAGCGTCCTGGGCTAGAGTAATTTGACACCCCATTAGAACCATAACTAAGAATTTGAGAGCCTGTGGCCCAATGAAAATACCTACCTAAAACAATAATTGATAAGTAAAAGAATAAATAAGGAAAATAGAATAAGGCCAATAAAAAAAGTTGACCTGTTCTGTAATTAACGCTTCACAATTTTGCAAATCAGTGTCTTTTCAAAACAGAATTTTAAAAGTAAGCTTCCGTATTGTAGGTAACTTCTATTACACACATAAATTAGGATTTTTATCACTGATTGTGTCTCTGTATGAAGATTGCTTTAAATGATATACACATGTTTATGTAGCATTACAAAATCGATGACTGTCTAGTTACAACCCCTATATCTTTACTTTTTAAATATTAAAAAAATTTTAAATGCATATTTTGGTTCAAAATTAAAATAAAATTAGTGTTGTAAATTTTTATGTGCCTGTGGATCATTGGCACCCCTGGGCTACAGCCCAATTTGTCCATTGGATAAGATGGCCCTGAAAGTATGCCTTTGGCAAATTTGTTGTCTCTAGGTGCAAAGGTTAATCCTGTAGAAGGCTGAGAGAACAGATATACTTGGAGTTTTGTTATTATTAGAAATGGTTTTATTTTGTAAGCAATTTCCCCCCCCCCCAGTTCATAGTGTTTATTTTGTATTCTATTAATGGCTATTAAAACCCATGCCTTGCAGTTTTCGTTTTTACTAAAATTTTCGGCTTAGGTGGTTGAAAAACTAAATGTTGTACGTTAGAGAACACTATCTTCTTAAAATCTCAATACTTGTTTAATACATTGAATGTCTCATCACTCATCTTTGAGACACTGACATTTCCACTATGGTTAACCAGACAAATTTTCTGATCTTAGGTGGTTAGATTTTAAGCTGAGGTGTTGAAAAACTTAATGTTCTGCTTTACAGAACTCTATCTGCTTAACATATTGATACTTGTTTAGCACATTGAATGCCATGTCATTCATATATGAATAATGCTAAAGTTTCCACTATGGTTAACTGACAAATTTTTACATCTTGGCATTCAATGTGTTTAACTAATTGTAATTTTTTTTGTAAAAATTAATTATTTTATTGTTTGATGGTTATTTTATTTGCTTCCATTAATGTCATGATTGTTTTTCAGCTATCCTGGTGTAAATATTCAAGACTTCCATGTCAGTTGGAGAAGTGGCTTGGGTTTCAATGCACTTATTCATTCGCATCGTCCTGATCTCATCAATTACCCAGCTCTTATCAATAACAATCATATTCAGAATCTCAACAATGCATTTGATATTGCTCAGAAAGAACTTGGCATTCCTCGTCTTTTGGATGCAGAAGGTGAAACTGCTATGAATTTTCTTGTTATATGTATTATTTACTGCCTTTTGTTTCTGGTGTCAGTTGACAAAAAATGAAAGTATAAAAATCATTACAAGTATGAAGTCATGTGAAAACTAGCCCCTTTTTGATTGATATTAAAACTGTTTTGTCATTTTGCAGTCATCTTTCTAAATGATATTTGATTATATAACTAATGCATAAAAAACTACCTATGAGTGATGTTTTTACCAAAGTATGCCATAAACTGCTTAACCTTGTATGTTTTCTTGTTAAAGTAAAGGATCAAAAGTGAATAAGTGAGGAATGGATGAGTTCAAAATAATATATTTTTTCTCTCTAATACTGTATGACTTCTTATAACTATTAGATAATGCTAAATAATTAATATATTATTATTTGAAATTTACAACTAGCTTTTGAAATTTTTCAATTAGTGTACTATCTGTTATTTAATGGTGACCCAATAGCAAAATCTAAACTTTGGGACTGGAGGGTCACAGATTCAAGACACGATTTCACTGAAAATCTGTTTTCTGTGCAGACTTGATGCATGTTAAATCCATCTGGGTCAAATTTTTTTCCATTGGTGTGTTGTAAAAGTTTGAAGAAGAGGTAGCTCGACCATGTTTCATCCTCATCATCAGACCATTGTTCATAACCATGCTACATATCCCTCCACCCACCCACCCCATGTTCCTTCAACACTGGATATTAATTAGCTAAACTGTTATTTGTCTTGTATTTCATTGTGCATTTGTACAAAAGTTGCTCAATAAATTCAATTCCCTTAATTTATATTTTATTTCTTTTCAAGATGTTGACATCAATAAGCCTGATGAAAAATCTGTGATCACATATGTTGCATCATATTATCATACATTTGCTAGAATGAAAAGTGAAATGAAAGGTGGAAAACGTATTGCTAATGTAAGATTTATTTCTTATATTTAAATTTTTTCATTTTGGTTTGATTTATACAGTGAACAATTTTTATTCTTATTTGTAAAACACTTAACAAAAAATGATAGCAGGTTTGTTAGGTTTTGCATGTGTATAATTAATTAAGATATGATTTTTAGGAATGGTATAAACCTGCAGTGGCCTTAAAAATTATTAATTTTTATTTTAATTTTAAAACTGGAAAATATTGCTTTTTTTTCACTTTTTGTAGATAGTTTTATGTGTGCTATTCACAAATGCTTTAAACATTTAATAGAAGGCTTTTAAAACTATAAACTCTACAGAAATTTAGAGAAAAATTGATTTATTATATTACTGATTATTTTTCTAATTTGTAGAATATATTTAACATGGAACCGATTGTCTTTAATTTTAAAATGCATCATAATTGCTAATGATTTTATATAAAATTAAATGCTCATTTTTACATCAACATTAAATTTTAAATGCTATAAAAACTTTTCATTTTAAATTTATTGTATGGGTCCTTATTTAAAGAATTCTTTTAATTGTTAGTATTTCTACAAGTCAAAATTATGTGCTGAACTTGTATTGATAGGTAATTTGCTGTAGTTAACACAAGCTTTTTTAAAATTTTTATTAATTGACTTTCAGATTGTTGGCCAAATGATAGATGTTGACAAACTTAAAAATAATTATGAGCTTTTTACAACCAACCTTTTGCAATGGATTCAAATGAAAATCAAGGAACTTGATAATCGGGATTTTCCCAATTCATTAGAAGGTATCCAGAAAGATCTTTTGAAGTTTAAAGAATACAGAACTATTGAAAAGCCTCCAAAGTAAGTTTTAAAATACTCAATTTGTTAATGTTATTTATTTGTCATATAGGAACTGTGCAAAAAGAAAATATTTTCATATTCAAAATATTTGATTTTAAAATTTTGATGAATTTTTTTTATACCTTCCTGAATTAAAAAAAAAAAAAATGTAGTTTTTTGAACCAAATAGTGGATCTGTATAAAATTTTAGACTAAATCTGTCAGTAAGTAGTGTATCTGTCTACCCATTTATATGTGATCACAATAATTTAAAAGCTCTATTAACTAGTTTTATTCGTACACCAAAATTGTAGATTTGTATAATACCAAATATATCAGCAGGAAGAGATACTTTCCAGAAGGAAGGTTCATTTTTCTACACTGTATTTTCGAATGATAGAAACAAATAACACATAGTATACGAAAAAATGGAGAGGAAAACATCTCCATTTTTTTAAAAAATAATCTTTATTTATGTATTTCATCACAATGACTTCCCTAACTCATCTTAATGGAATCTTTTTTATATCTTCAGAGTGGTTTGATCAGAGCATCGCAGATGCTGCAAAATGCATAAATAAATCTTTTGTTTATGTGAATGTTTTAATGGCTATACTGAAGATGAATAAATCCATACAATATAAATATTGATTACTTGCAGATACAAAGAGCGAAGTGAAATTGAGGCTTTACTGTTTTCAATTCAAACAAAAATGAAAGCTTTGGGTCAGCCTTTGTATGTACCTTCTGAAGGGCAGCTAGTTCATGACATTGAGAAAGCATGGGATGAATTGGAGAAGGCAGAACACAGAAGAGAAGTAGCACTGCGTGAAGAATTACTTCGTCAAGAAAAACTAGAAAATCTTGCCTATCGGTTTGAACGAAAGGTATTTTGCAAATTAATATTCAAATTTATCATCACAGTTTCCCTTTCTTTTTAATTCGTTTTTTATGTATGTGTCTGAAAGCACTTCGTAAATTTTAGTTTAAATTTCACTGTTTAATTATATTCATTAATTGACAAGCATTTTCTACCATATAAAATTTTTTATTGCTTATGAATTTGTAATACCTTATATGAGGAATTTTTATTGCCTTTGTGAAAACCATAATTTTCAAATTTAGTATAATGATTTTAAAATTAAAAAAAAAATTATTAAATGTCATTCTAAGGGATTCTTATAAATTGCATATATTCACACTTTTTGAAACCATATACCTTGTTTAATAAATCTGATTTCGTAGCTTGAAAGTGCTAATTTCAGTTCATAATTTTGCACTATCAGTTAGATCTTTGCCATCTGTATGTTAATATAAATGTTTGTATGTAAATAAATGTTTTAGCTTGGATATTAACCCATTTTTAAATTTAGATCATTTGTATTTATTTGTATTCCATTTTTAAATTATTTAATTAGGAATTATTTGTAGGGTTTTTTAAAATTTTTGGTCTGCCAGTGGGGTTTAATGGTGAAAGAGCCAAACCTGACAGTGCAGAAAGCACTTGGTTAAAGGTGAACAATAAAAATAACTAAAAATCATCTAAATTAAAGAGAGTTTCTAAAAAAATATATATCTAAAACCAGTTCTTGCTAACACTATGAAAGCTGCATTTCATTCTAACTCGGTAGATCCAAGTCGGATATACTAGTAAAACCCAACACATCGTAAAAATGCAACATAGGGGACTATGGGTGAAGTTTTTTTTTTTTTTTTCGTCTTCTTTTGAAGTGAAATTCTGAATTTGTGAAGAATATTTGCCAAAGTAATAGAAACCATCTGAAAATATTGATTTCATTATCTTATAAACAAAATTCCATTTTCGGTTCTTGTTTCAGTCTATTCAAAATTATTTTCTATTCAATTTTTATTTGTGTTGCATGCTATTATTTTCACTCATCTTAATATCTTTTTATATATTTTTTTTCACTTTTTAAGCACTTTCGTTTATTTTTTTAGAGTGTTGTTCGTGAAGGATACTTAAAAGAAATGATTCAAGTGTTGTCTGACCCAAGATATGGCAGCAATTTATCCCAAGTTGAAGCTACTGTGAAAAAACATGAAGCAATTAGTGCAGATATTCTTGCCAGGGTAAATTGGAACATATTTCTGTTCTTTGTTTTTTTTTAAAATTTCTAATTATCATTCAGATGTTTTTTGGCAGGCTGTGAATTTATTTATATATGTTTTTCTTAATGATTGATTTTTATTAACCAATTTTAGGAAGAGAGATTCCAAAACTTAACAACCATGGCTGATGAGTTAGTAATGGAAAACTATCACAGTAAAGAAAAGATTAAATTGAGGTATGTTTAACTCCTCACAATGTTTCCTTTCTTTTTTCTGCTAAAAAAATGTATTAAATGTTTTGAAAGCTCTATGTCAAGGAAAATGGGTACTTTAATGAATATCTTCTTAAGTCATTGACGTGAATGTAAACTGTTGAAAAAAGTGGCAAAATCGGATAATTTTTTAAATGAGATTTCAAAGTATAAAATGTATTAATCTTTAAATATAAATATTTTTTTTATTTATAATGCAAATATTATAATTTTTGTCTTCAAATGATCAATAGTACCTTCTCCCATTTAAAGAAAAATAATTTGGGCAAGCTGCAAGCCAAAGGTAGATTCCTTTACGTTAATGTTACAAAAGTAATGAAACATTGCATATTGATCAATACAGATATAGCCAATGACTTTATTGTTTCCACACATTGCAATATTTAACATTACATTTAATTTTTTACTATATCAAGGTTTTGTCATTCTACTCAAAAGGTTGTGATAGATTTATTGGTCAGTGCATTGCTCCAATTTTTTTAATATTCCAACTCATAATCATTCAACAGGTAGCAGTCATAAAGAAATAAGCATCTCAGCAGTGCAAATATCTCCTAGATAACATTTTTTCATCATATTTCAAAAAATTTAATTCCTTACACCGCAAAGGTTTGATTTATTGAATTTCAGTGGTAGCATGTAGTAGGAATGATTCTTAATTTAATTTACATTTTAAATATATTGAAATTTTATTGCTTTTTATTTTGAAGTATTTTATAGTTATGTATAATAAAATGATCTATTTTGTTCCCTTAGGGAACAAGAAATAATGCAACGATGGGAATACCTTTTAGAATTATTGAAGAAGCATCGTTCAACTTTAACCAACTTGAGTAATTTAATGAGTATGCTCAGAGAAATTGATACAATAACTTCAGAAATTAAAGAAATGGAGGTAACTTTTTTGCTGGTCACATTTTTCTTGCTATAATAAAACTCTTAAATAAGATATTTCTATGAAATTGTGTCAGTATAAATAATTTTATTAAACAAGACTTGGTTACAGTTTTGTGAGGTCACCTTTCAATTTTAATTTTTGACAGTTGATGTCTTAAGTAGATTCTGTATTATCTTATTTGGCTTTTTCATGTCATTAAAATTTTAATTCTTTATTTTATAAGCAGATATTGTATAATTGCATTTCTATTTTATTAGTACTGTTATTGATTCAAATTTTGGTACACATTATTTTATAATAACAGTTTTTATTTTTAAAAATTATTATTTATAGTGAAAATCTGAATGTATAAACTAGATTGCAAAATTGAAAATAATATTTTCTCTGTAGTTTGTTAAAATGAACATTTTATGTAAAATTTTTCTGCATCTCTTACTATTTTTTTTCTCTTAAAAATGCTTGATAATTAAAGGAAAAGGTAATATATTACATATATATTAGTATTACATTTTATATTGAGTATAATCAACTGTCCTCTCCCTTATTTTCAGTTCTTTACCTTAATAAATTTATATAGTAATATTTTTCTTGTTTCATCCTTTCCTCCTGTTTTTTTTTGTTGTTGTTTTCTATTTTAGTTGCTAGAAGATGATATGCTGAATTTGGCCCAATAGTTCTTCGTACTTGCTTCTCTTAGTTCTTTCTAGATTCTTAAGTTCCCTAAGCTGTATTTCAGTGTAGTAAATGTGCTGTTATTTTATATAACTGTTTTATTACATAACACTAGTGTTTATTTTAAAATGTGTGTTTGGATGATGAGATATATTTAATTTGATAAATGGTTTGGAATCATACTTATTTAAACATGTTTTCATATGCATGCTTTCACAATGGGGAAGTTCAGCATTTTTTAAAATTTTTGTAATCGATTTAAAATGCTACAAAATGAATAATAACATTAAATAAAAATGCTAGGCTGTTTCGCTTTTTTAAAAAAATTTGCAATCAGAGTTCGCCTCCGAGATTTGGTGGGGAAAACAATCCATTCTAGCGTTAAGCGGGTCTGACATCATCTATGCCCAAACAGCAGCAAGCTTACTCTCATTTCCTGTTCGCTCGCTACAGAAGTTTTGCTTTTTTCCCCATATATTCCGACTATCACATCAGATAAAATAATATAGAAAAGATACAAGTATTGTATTGTTCCTAAATGTGTTAATACAACTATAACTGCACCCGATATAGCCTTAAATTCGATATCTGTTTTCATTTGAATATAAGTATAAAGTGAGATTAGCAGCAAAAATAAAGTAAATAATTAAATTTAAGTAGTGATTTTCCCATGTATTATCCTTCTTTTCTTTGATTACATGGAATTTATATTTTAATAAACCAGTGTTCACCCATACCAATATCGGAAACCGCCGTAAAAAACAAGTTTGAATTCAATATCTGTTTTGTTTTGATAAGAAGTATATGGTGAGGTTAGCGGCAAAAAGAAATAGATATTTTAAAGCAAATAGAGAAATTTAATTAGTTTTTTCCCTCTATTCCCCCGCCCACAATTTGATTACAAGTAATTTATATTTTAACCCTTTGAGAGGCTGTCCAACCTTCTTTAAGATTTAAAAAAAAAAAAAAAAACTTGCTCTTGTTATTTTACTGCAAAAATTATTTCAATAGAGATTCGAATGTTTCCTATATATTTTTTAAAAAATTGCAATACCATTGAAAATTAAATAGAATATCTTAAAAATAAGTTTAAATTCATACCTTTTTTATGATGGAATTTGTTTTCATTTGTAGTGTAAGGAAATAATTTGCAGAAGTAATTTTTGATGCAAAATCAATTATTTATATTCATTTAGAATCAATGAATATATTCAAATCAAAATCAGTTTTCAAAAAGTGAATCCTAGTTCATTCACATTTGGTCTCGCTTGAATATTATTATAAATTTATATAGGTTTCTTTATGTAATTTATTTTAACCAGATTTTATATTGATTACTATAACTTGTGTCTTATAATTAATACTGGTACAAAGGAAATAATTTATATTCTTCACAGCATAGTAAAATAAAACTATATAAAATTAATTTTCCAAAGGCACACTTGCATTAAAAAAAATGTTGTACTTGTATTTATTTTGAGCTGAACTTCTGAAATAAGTATAATTCTTTTTCTGTGTGTATGTGTGTGCATGCAAAATTTCATAGATCATGCAAAAGTAGGTTCTTACTTTTTCACTCTTTCTTGTGTGACGGAAATTGCATCGTCTTCTGGGAATCGGAATGTCCGGGGCCCCTCTTCAGTTTATCATTGCCTGATGCTTTTGAAAACCTTTCTATTGTGTACACTATATAGCTTCTTGCTGGTTACTGAATGTATTCAAGGGAAGGTCCGAAAAGTTTTTTTTCATGAGATAATTTACGACTGGCCTTGTTTTTCCAGATGCTCTTTTGCCTGTTTGAAATACATTGCCATTATTGTGGAATCAATCTTAGGCAAATTATTCTATTTCCCCTGTATGAAACCAATATCCATTATGAAATTAAATGTGAGATAGTGAAAAAGTCTAAAACTTCACTGCTATAATGCAAGCTAATATAAATGCCTGAAATCAAAACATGCCACGAAAGTCGTGAAACAGAAGTATGCAAAGGAGGGCAACGATGACGTCAAAATCTCCTCGGCCAATGATAGTGCGTTTCGGATTGCATCATCATTCCTGCTATTTCAGTGTATCTTTCGCCCTCAATATTTAAATAAATTTTTTTGTAAAATTTCACTTGGATATTTGACATTAGAATGACTTTTTTTATAAATACGGATTGCTTTCACGCATTTTTAAAAAATGCTGAAGTTCCCCATTGTGAGTCTTGAATTTACGGCTGGGGTTACTTTTATGCTTCTAAATGCTCTTTAACTTTAAACATTGTGTATATTTTATATATTTGCTGAAACAAAAGTACTACATTTGTCCACTTTACAAAATGTGTGTAAAGGTAGCCATTTCTTATGTTAGATATATCCCGAAGATTAAATAAGCTATTTTTTTATTATTAAAATTTTTTTGCATATAAATGTTCTCAAAAGTTTATCTTTAATGAAGTTTGTTTAACTATTAATTTAGACTATGCTGATATAAATATATATATATGTATGTAATAATCTCACATAATTTTATTCCAAATTCTAATATTATATATTTTTAAATCTTAATGTATTCCAAAATCACTTTTCTAAAACTCCAGTTTCGTTCTTTTCCCGCGCTGGATGTATATTAAATCTCTCATTTTGGCATATTTAATACTAAAAGAATATTTAATCGCTTTCACGTTCCGACAGAAAATCATGACAGCGTCTCTTTGGCACCAGACTTTTCCCCTGAAACGCCTACGTAACTTATTAAAAATACCCAATATTCCCTTCACTTTGATCACGTATCCATATGTTATTCCCTTATCCGAGAGAATTCAGGGATTTTTCTGTGCACTTTCGCTTGCAACCTAAACGGAGATGGCCGGATACCCACTACTCTCCTATCGATAATAAAAAGAAATTAGTTAATTACTCGGCCTGTGTTTATTTTCAACGACTACAACCACGGATGCATTATATATATATATATAATGGCACTTTTCATTAAAACCAGTCTTTTACTACTCTGTTGCATTCTACATGTGTCATATGCTAAAAATAAAAGAATTTTGCAGGGAAGAGTGAACAATGAATGTTTTTAAAATTCCTTAAAAATTTTTCTTTTTATAAAGCAAATGCTTATAAAGCTATAAAATAATATCGAGCATTTTAGCCTAAAGGCTCTACTGCTACTAATATGTTTCTATAATTCTCTACATTAGTCTTTTTATTCATGTATAAACTTTTCTCTTTGAAAATAATATATATATATATATATTTTTGCTTTTTTTTCATTATTCTATTTAGTTCAATTATAAAGATTCTTATATTATATTTTTCTTCGAATATAGAGTAGCTTTTATACTGAAGATCTTGGAAGACATTTATTAGCTGTAGAAGATTTACTTCAAAAACATAGCCTTGTAGAAGCTCATATCACATCTCAGGGAGACACCATACGAAAGCTAAATAAGCAGGCATTGAGCTATATTAATGATGGTCACAAGGAAGCCCCAATTTTGCAGAAACGTTTGAATAAATTAAATACGGAATATGACAAGTAAGTATAAAAATAAGTATGAACTTAAATGCACAAAAGAAGCAGAAATTGATCTTTATTTTTTCCCTTAATATAAATTTAATGTTGCATTAATTGCAAGACAGAATTTTTATTTGAAAAATTTAACATAAGTATTAAATTCATAATATAAAGTGAAAATCACTCTAACCAAGCAGTCAAAGAAAGGGTTTTTAATGCTCATTTTATCTTAATGCTGCCTTGTTATTGAAAAAATATCCTACTCACTAATTGATTGTGGCGTAAGAAAATTTAAAAACGAAATATGGTTGACCATGGAAATATCATGAGGGCTTTCAAGAATTTATTCAGAATATTGTGAAAACAAATTCAAAAGAATTTAACTCATAGAATAAAAACTTTAGTTAGTTGCATATTGTTGGAGCAAACCAAGATTTCATTGAAATCTCTGCTAAATTTAATTAATGTTTCACCTTTTAAAAAAGTAAAATTGTTCACGATGTTAATTCACAAGAGTTGAACAAACATACTTCTGAGTCCCTGACTCAACAGAAAGTAGTTTAAATAATAAAAAAAAAATTAACTCTTTTATGAAACTAAAAATAGACATTTATTTTACAAACAGATTATTCATTTATTTTTACATCGGGACTAAAATTTGAATGGAAAATGCCAGGTTCACAATTCTTAAAGCAAAAATATAAATACAGCAATGTGTGCTTTACCAGGCTGTCAGTTGTGTGAACCCAACACATATATCTATGCAGTTTTAAAGTTATGAGCAGAAGAGAAGGATTACAGCCACAAAATTGTTGATCCAGTATATTTGAAAGCAACAAAGAACATTTTTATCATGTTCTAAAAGCTAATTCTGTTTTGACTGTAGCTAGGTGAATTTCCTGCCATGAGACAAAAACCTATATAAAATGATTGCCGAAGGCTGTATATTTAATTTGTGTGGTAATAGTTATTTTCACATTATATTACATATATATATAAGTAGTCATCTGATGCTCTTATAATTTCTTGTCCCACTAGAATGACATGCAAACTAACCATGAGTTCTTTTTTTAGCTTAGTGAATTTGGCTGCCAATCGTAGAACAAAACTCGAAGAATCGCGAATGTATTATCAGTTTGTTCAAGATCAAGAAGAAGAAGATGCTTGGATTGTAGAGAAACAACTAATCTGCAAATCAGTGGTGCCTGGTAAAGATCTTCAAGGAGCCCTTTCTTTGCAACAAAAACATAAAGTAAGTGAAAACATTTTTATACAACATTATGATACCTGAAATTCATGTAATATCAATAATTATTGTAAAGTTTTTTTCCTTTTATCTGATTCGAAGCTAACATTTTTGCAATCAGTAAGTATGCATACTGTTAACTTATTGTAGTTGTTAATGTTGAATTGAATTTGTTTTAGAATAGTTTAAAGAATTTAAGCTGTAGTCGTGACTCCCAGTCTGCTTCATCCCAAGTAGGAGAATGTAACTAGCTCCCTGCAACTACTTGCAATTTCCTATTAATCTTATCACTATGTGATTTTCTTCTGTTATTTCCTTTCAATACATAAATCTTGGTCTCCTTGGCTTATTGACCGATTTAGGAAAGGTTCCTAAAGACTTCTGTAAAGAACCTTTGTCTGAAACAACATATTTATTTCTTAACATATTGGCTACTATGAGGCCCCCAGCTGCCTTGCCTGTGACCTAACGGAGGCGCCATCAGACCGCCGGCTGCCTCGGCTTCTTTTCGGTTTTGACGGGGATATCTTTTATTTGCTTCTTGAAGATACATTGCAAGCTTTGTACTGGTCTTTGGTAGAAATGTGTTAATATTTGACTGGAAACACTTTAATAATTGATGTAGAATTGAGCTTTTTTAAATGCATTTTAAACAGCTAAAAAGAAAATTTGATATTATCTGAATTAAATAGCATTGATTTTTCATCATTGATTGTTGATCTGTGATTATTTTCTGTTAGTCAAAATTGCTGAATAAGATAGTATACTAAGAATTTGTGAAAGGATTATTTTTGAGAAGAATATATTATGATGCCATTAAGCAGGTTTAATTCCTAAAGTATTTTTTGATATATTTTTGCATTCCTAAATGCAGGTAATTGTCTAAATGTTCAATTTTATTTAGGCTTTAGAGGTGGAATTCAATGCTCGTTGGCCACGAGTTCAGAAGGTTATAGAAGCTGGAAACGCTTTAAAAACGCAAAAGCACCCTGAAAGTGCAGACATCTCTCAAAGAATTGATGGACTAAAGAAAAACTGGGACAAATTGCATGAATTGTGGTCAGTAAAATCAAAGCAGCTAGAGGATGCATCAGCTGCTTATCAAGTACGAATACACTTTTAATAATATTCATGTTGCTCCTCTATATTATAATTATATTAGTCCTGTTTTATAATTATTATTATATTTATGTGTGTTGAATTGCAATGAAAAGGAAGGCAAAACAATATCTGGATAAAACCTGTAATTTCTTAGTTATTTTACCCTCATATTAATCTATTTTGCATCATTGTCATTTAATATTCAAAGTTGGATTTTAAATATATTTCTCTGATTATAAGTGTAATACAGGTTGAAAAATTCAGTGCTTTTTTAAACTGATCATTGGCTTTTCTCTACACTAACATTTTGTTTGTGTTTAGTATCAAGCTGATGCCAATGAAGCTGAATCTTGGATGAAAGAAAAACGGCAACTTGTGTCTAGTACAGATTATGGAAAAGATGAACCAAGTGCACAGGTAAATTCATTCTCTCTCTCTTTTACATGATAATATGTTTTATGCTGGTATACTTTCTGTAAATTGTTTGATGCGAGATGCAAAAATCGCTCAAAATTTAACTAAACTAAAAATTAATTGCAAATTTAACATTTTTCGCAATAACTTCGGAGCATATTATTTCACAAAAACCATTTTTACAACACTTTAAAATTCAAAAGATTATCTTTTAAGTGATACTAATTTGATTTTGTGCATTTCTTTTCTTTGATTTTAATAAATTTTTCAAAATTTACTATGCATTGTCTGATGTAATGGATTTTTACCATTCATTCACGGTTGATCATGTTCAGTAGTCTGTTTAGTTGTGAAGTCAGTGTAACCTTTAATTTAAAAAAATTAATAAATTTACATTTCAAGAATATTTAGTTTTCAAGACTTGCTTACGTACTTCTGTTTAAATTTAATTTAATTATCTTGCATTTTGTATTATTTTATGAATTCATAAATTTGATTTAAAAACAATGATGAAGTACTATTATAAAAATGTAGACATTAAAAACCTGTTAATATTAGCATGCTATGATGTTTCAGAAAAGAGGTTCGAATTTTCCTCTTTCCTTTTTTTATATTTTAATTTTTTCCCACATTTTTAAAGATATTTTTCCATTTGTTGTTTAATCACTATTTAAAAATGAATCATTTTAAAGGCTTTATTAAATGACACATTTTTTCTTTAATTTATTTTTAATTATTTTTTCATGTTTTTAAAAGTTTGCTGCATTACTTTAAATACTAATTACTAAAAATGAGAATGACTTTTTTCTTTTTCACTACAGGCCCTGCTGCAACGACACACCAGACTTGAGAGTGAAATCAAAGCTTACAGTTCTGATATTGAAAGGCTGAATGAACAAGCTGATTTAATGATTAAATCAGGAATGGCTACATATTTTGTATGTATATCCTTCTTGTTGCTTTCCCTAGGTTTTTTTTTTTTTTTATCTCCTATATATTTCATTTCAGATCTGTATATATATATGGCTCTTATTTTCTATTTTCCAGACAATTAATTTTGTTTAAAAATTAGACCCACTTCTTATTCTAAGAGACTTTGAGTTAGCAAACCAAATAGTTTTATTATGTTCATTTTTATTGACATAATAATTTTGTAGCATTTGAGATAAATAACTTTATTGGTTAAATTAACTATTTTTCCAAGAGAAGGTGTGCCATTTTTATTATGTCATTGAATTTAAATCTTGCATTTGTCAGGATTTCATTATTAATCGTGATAATTATTATTTTTGTTGTAATTTTAGAAGAAAATTAAGTATATTATGAAAAGTAATGTGCTTATATTATTCATAACTTATAAATAAAATTATTGTATATTTATATTATTATTATTAAAAAAGTTTTAAAGATTATAAAAGAAATTATATTAATTATATAAAATCTTCATATACATTCAAAAAATATACCCTGCTTTTAAAATCGTATTTGTTAATTAACCCTCCTAGTGCCAGAGACGGCTTTTCTGTTTTTCAATTTCAAGACAAAAGCAGATAACCTAGTATTTATAAGTATATCTTCTTAAACATTCAAGGTTAAAGTATTCTTAAGATTTTAGAGATGTGATATAGAAAAGATTGGTTCATAAACTTTAAAAGCCAAGTTTTCTAACCTGAAAGCTATATGGTCAAAATAATTGGGCGCTCAGAGGGTTAAACACCTGAAGAGGTGTTGCTCAGTATAATGTCAGATAAAGATTTATTCTTTCTGAAAGAATAACACAATTCTTTTTTTTTTCCTCCAATTTGTCTACATAAAAATATTTAACATGCGATATTTCTTTAATTCAAATTCAGATATCTGGGATTTTTGAAACTGACGTTACTAGAAAATCACCCGTCATGGTATGACAGGTGCAAATTGCCTTTTCATTCGAGAGATTTCCCATCAGATTTGACGTGTTTAAATAGATATATATGTGAGAGAAGTGTTTAACATTGATTGAAAACAAATAAAATAAACATGTTTTATGACAGGAAATATTTTTTTTATTTACATATTTCTTTATTCAAAAAACCTCCTTGTAAAAACAACAGTCCGTGTGAAGTAGTTTTCGTTTCTTAACAACTTTAGTATAATTCGATAACCATGAAATTCTCAGCTTGTCAAAAGTTAAAATTTCAAAGGAATTCTTTTTCGAAATTCTTATCAAAACAAAGCACTTCTCTGCTTGTTGAGCGTTGCCAAAAAATATTAAATTCTATCATCACGATTGCAATAAATGAGATGCATCGTGGCGTCCAAACTATATCACGTGCATGATATACCGCTGACGTAATTTACTACTTTCTATTAAAAAATGGAAATTAATTTGAAATATATGATTAATATATTTTAAAATTTCTTGGTAACTATTGATCATTGCGAGATAAATTTTATATCAATCGATAGAAAATTTTATTTCCCTATTTTAGAGCTATTAAATTTGAAATTAGAACAACCATTACTCTTTTAAATTTAAAATTACTGAAATTTAGGTTCTCTAACATTGAAATAATGCTGTTTAATGTCTCGCAGTGCTATGGCACAAGTTTTATTGTTGGTGATTTCAGAGCGTAGATTAGTAATTGCCATGATTTTCATACTTCTCATATGCATGGGGAAATTGATGCTATTTTTTATTAAATTTTACTTGCTATACCTCATGAGAATAAACTTAATGGCACTGCTTTAATTATTAATAATTTGAAATATTATTATAATGTAGCATGAATAGAAATGTTCAAAAAAGAATTTTAATTTAGCATATCTAAAAAATGGCATTGATAGTCAAGAATTATTTTTCTCTAAAAATATTTAATTCTTCATATTTATTACTTAGGATCATAGTAATCAAAAGCATGATTGGTTTATTTTTTATTAGCTTTCTGAGGCAGCTCAGGAGCCAGAAACTGAAGAATGGGTTGAAGAAGTTGTTTTGACTCCTGTGGATGAATGGGTTGAAGAAGTTTATGAAAAAGAAATTGTGAAAGAAGTCGTTGAAGATCGCAAAATTCCACAAGTGCGTGCTATGTATAGATTTCAAGGGAATGATTTTGATATTGAAAAGGGTGAAGTAAGTTTGGTTTTTGTTTGTTTAATTTTGGAGAAAGTTTACTTTATTTCTTTTCTTTTTATATACTTCATAAAAATCGCCCAGTATAGTTAAAAAAAAAAAAAAAAAAATCCGTATTTCACTTGGTATCTAATTGAATAGTGGAAGTTTTTCTACTTACTGTCAAAATGTGATTTTGAATAAACTAAAACAATTCTCCTTTACTATTCTTTAAAAGTTAGGGGTAATTATCATAAAGACTATTTCAGAGTAAGTATCTAATTTGAGATAAATGTAACTGGTCATATTGATTATATTTGAGCTTAGAACAGCAGGAAAAAGGAATGTATTTAAATTTACTGAAACAAAATTTGCAATTCTTTAACGATGAGGATTCTAAAATATAAGAAAAGATGTAATTTTCAAAATGCTGTATTTTTCCTATGGAATTGGATGTATTGTTTTACTAGTAGATCTATGAAACCCTTTTTATTATTATTATTTCTGTTAGTCTTTTTATGAATTTTTGGAAATTTCAATTCGATTAAATTTTTAAAAAATCAGAGGCATTGTCGATCATTTTGATATTGTTCATCCATTATTTAAAAAGCTATATTAGACTTCCAAGATAATTGCATGCTTTGCTTATTTCAGATAATGATCTTATTGCAAAAAACCAATGCTGATTGGTGGAATGTCCGCAAGTCTAATGGAGTAGATGGTTTTGTTCCTGCAAATTATGTATCTGACATAGAACCTAAAGTTGTTCGTAAAAGAGCACAGAAAGTTGTGAAAGTTCCTGAAAAAAGACGAATTAAAAAGACTGTGATGAAAAAGCAGATTGTGAAAAAGAAGAAGCAGCCAATGGCATACAGTAATTTCATTTTTTTTTCTCCTTATCTTGTATTATCTTTGATTAATTTTTCTGTATGAAGCTGAAAAATTTCCAATTAGTTTAGGAACAAAAAACAGATAAATAAACGTATGTCCTGTTTTTATTTGTTGAATTCTGTATCTTTTCAAAACCTGTTAGTGCTCATAATACATTTTTTTCCTGTTGTCCAATTTTGTTATTTATATAACAGCAGTTAAAACTTGAGACATATACTTAATTTTGTATTTATAGGCAAATAGTTTGTCAGTGGTATAGAATTTACTGTTTTATTATTATTTGGTGTTTTTAAAGGCATATTAAGCAGCTGAATTTAGTCTGTATACTTTTTAGTTAAAAAGGCATGTGTTCTTGATTTTTGCATATACCTACAAAAGTAATAATTGTTTCGTATCTTATGCTTTTAAAATTTATTTCCCTTTGAAATGTATTTTTGATTTATCTTCATATTTTATTATTTCAGTGCTTATTTTAAAATTCTGCTAAAATGTAATTATAAAAATAGTCTTTATATATATTTTTTTCCTTCAGAAAAAGTGTTATCTCGTTCTCCAAGCAAGTCTCAGGAATTTATTCAAAGAAGGCAAAAGAATATAAATGATTCTTATCAAGAGCTTATTGAATTGTCTAAAGTAAGCCAGAGTTTATGCATAAAATTTTTTGTTGTTGCTCTAGATCAGTGGTGAGCAAACTATTGTCATTTCTCCAACCTCCTCACTTTGTGTTAAATTTTTTCACGATCCCCAAAGAAGTCATGACCTGATTTTTTGAAGAAAAGCGTTATATTTTTTATTGTCAAATAAATTTCTTTGAATTGAGTGACCCAAAAAATTTTCATGCGACCCCTTTGGAGGTCGCAACCTACAGTTTGCACACCACTGCTCTAGATAGTCATTTATATGGATTAATAAATTACTTTTTTGTCCAAAAATATAAGCCTGACTAGAAAAGAATGCATTCAAGCAGCCTAAAGCATAATTTATTTATATAAATGGGATGCTTATTTCCTCCATCTGCATATTTTCTAAAAATTTGAAGATAGTCTGGAGGGGGATGTTTAGAAATTTTTGTTAATAAATGAAACAGATATCACACAAAAAAAAGTTTGAATGCTGACAAATTACTTGTGCCATCTTGTTGCTTTGAGTATGTTACAAACGTTATGCAGAGATAGTTAAAGAAGTTTTGAAAAAATAATATGTTTTACTGATTACAGTTTTTCTTTTAGATCTTAATTTGTTTTCATCTAATTTTATTTTTGTGATGCATTATCAGATGAACTCTTTAATGGGCCATTATAGGACCAAACTCTTAAACAAAATGGTTTTCCTCATCATTTATTTATAATTATTTAATTGCCAAAACCATCATTGCAGTGTTAATGGGAAAGTGCCTCACTATTCGTAATGTTAAAATCTGTAATTTTATTAAAAGAAAGAAAAAAGCTTCTAAAAAGCCATTTTTTCTTTGTTGTGCATGCACTCTGTTTATATGTAAGCCTTGGATTTATCTTATTTGAGGTAGAACTGGCACTTAGTAAAATTTTTTTGTGGTTCTGGTGTTTTTTTCACCTGTATATAATTTTTTAGGATATTGAATGGAATAAATTTATAAAGAATAATGCAATTTCCTTTCAACTTAAGGTGTTGCAATTAATTGCTATTTCACTGCAGTTGATTGCTGTTTCATAGAAAAAAAATCCTTTTTAATGTATTGATTTTAAATAAAAAAAAATTTTAAAACAAAATTTAAACAGTCTCCTAAAGCAAAATGGGGGGAGGGGGAAATTACTACTGCAGACATTTTCTGTGTTTTCGAATGTGTTCATGTAATTTTTGACATGTTGTTATATTTTAAAGGATGATGATATTTTGTCTATGATATCAAAATATACATGGTGAGTATTCTGCATGAAACATTACTGTTGTAAAAAAAAAAAAAAAATGTACGTTTGTCCAGCATGCTTTCATGCTTTAATTTTTTGCTCCATGCTGTGCAACTTTTCTTAGAACTGAAAAATATGACTTATATGTATTTAGTATTGATTTCCAAACCCTCTTAGTTCATTGACTGAACTGCATGCTGTTGAGTTTTATGTTGGATGTATTTTTCATTTACAGATGAGTAGATTTTGGCATGCGTATGTGCCATGTAACTTATTTTTTTATCTAAATAATGAATTCAAATAGCATGCTTTAATTCTCCTAAAGAACAATATTCCATGGTAAAATAAATCCTCAACTTATTCATAAAATTGTTTGTAGACTGTTTGTCTTTTTTAAGATGTAGCTGTATTTTATGGCTAGCTTTTTAAATTCATGCTGTTTAATTTTGCATTACATATGCTGTTTAACAATTTTGTGAGTGGTGTATAGAACGAATTAGTTTCATTTACTAAAGTACTAATAATGTTATAATTGGGGTGAAAATGTATAAAAATTTGTTTTGAAAGCATGATTTTAAAACATTGCTTTGCTGTCTTGATAAATTGAAAAATTAATCCTTAAGATTGTGATGTTGAATGTAGAAGTTAGTAAACATTTAATAGGTGTTTATAATGGTTGAAAAAACAAGTGCTTCAAATTTTATTTTAAACTAGCCACCTTTGATGACCAGCTGGTTCGCCATATTAGAACTTTTAACTTAAACGATTCAGTTATATCAACTAAATGCAACATATGTAGGTTGTTTGAAATAGTTGTTATTGTTGTATTTAATGTTAATAATTTGTAATTAAAGCTATTTATCCGAAGAAGTAATTTCTACTTTAAATTTTTGAACCAAATAAAATGCCTTTTTTTTAGAGAGAGAGGAAAAAAAACCTGAAAACTCAAACAAATGACTATTATAAATCAAGTAACATGTCATTTAAATAAGTTTTTTTTGTTGATTTCTTTAGATGAAACAATGAGTTCCAAAATCAAAAATGGAATAGGGATGCATCCAGAATACAATAATATGAAAAGATCATATTTCGATGCATAAATTCAAAGTTGTCAGTTCGTAAATCAAATTTAAAATTCAGAGAACAGTAAATGAATGCAGTTATTAACTGTAATTTCTCAAATACTAATTTGAAGTTGTTGTTACAATTTTGAAATGCACTTAAATTTTAACAAAAATGGCAAAAATGTAATAAACTCTAGAATTCGAGCCAGTATTCGATAGTCCTTAAAACAAAATCAATCGGCAATCAGAAAATGGTCATAAATTTATATATAAAAAATATTTATAAGAGTGAAAAGCTATTCCAATTCTTTTTTAATTTGATGTTTCATTATTTCTTTCGCTCTGATTCTGGTATTCTAATTAAGTTTGTTGAAGGATTAGTAAAGCATGTATAATTTGAAACAGGAATAAAAGTTTGATAAAATTCCACAAAAAAATATTGCATAGCATTAAATTTACTATCAGCGGAAAGGTCACTTTCCACATTTCAAAATGGATTAGAAGTGGTTTGTTTGAAAATTTAAAAAAAAAAAAAAACATTCTTTATCTTAGCCTAATCAATTAAAAAGAAATAAAATGTAGAGAAAAAAAAAAGCTTTCGGGGTTAGTGAACTGTGAATCTTTTCGCTAAAGCCAACTGTGATTCTGAGAAGTGATTCCATGTCATCCCGAAAAAGGGGACTGCTCTCTCCACTTCCGAAGAGAGTACAGCTTTCTGTGACCTTGTCGACCTTCACTGATTTTCGAGCAATAGATGATGCTTTTAAAACAATTTTAAAATTTGCCAAAATAATCTACGGAGTTGAAACTGACATCATTAGAAAGGTGAAAATTCGCACTTTAAAATGGTATAAAAATAATTTTCTTGCGATAATTACTTTGGAAGTTATGCATGAAAAAAATGTCCGCCAACGGCCAAAATTCGTTTAATTTTTAAATAATTAAAATTTGAATCAAAAATTGAAACAAATGGCCCTGAAGTGCACATTCTCACCCTCCAAAGTATACGTGTACCAAATTTGGTAGCTCTAAGTTCAACGGTGTGTTCTGTAGACCGCCAACAGACACACAGATACACAAACTTTCTCTTATTATTAGTAGAGATTTGTTTTAAAAGTAGAGTGAAATTTGTGTGTTAATTACAATAACAAAACAAATTCTGGGTGAAATTATTTGATTTATAAATGAAGAAATTTTCTTTGTCTGAAAGATATTATGTTTGAATGATCATTACATTGAATTTTCATTCAATAGATGAAATCAATTCCTTTTCTCCTTAATGAGTTCCAAAATAAAAATAATATTTTAAATTTTGATTTGCTGAAGTGGTGAATCATTCTATGATTTGTGACAAACCCTCTCATTTCTAATGTATTATATAATTTATTTGTAGTTCTTTAAGTTTTTTTAAATGTGTTTTTAAAAAGTATTGCGATTAAAAAATAAATTCCGATTTGAATTTACTTTAGGCTCGCAGACACTACTTGGAAGATGCTATCAACCTATTTAGCTTCTATCGGGAATGTGATGATTTTGAAGCTTGGATGAAAGAAAAGGTAAACTGTGGAAAATTTCAATAATTTAAATATAATTACATATTTATAACCATAATTTTGTTTAGTAATTTTTAAAATTTCAACCTATTTCAAAGAAATGTTAATGTATTTTACTTACCTTCAAGTGATAATTTCTTTTGAATTTGAAATTATTTTCTGTGTTAAAATAATTTGTTGAAGTGTTTTCTCAATATGAGTAATTATAATTAGCCCAAAGTAAATTGTTTATATAATGTTAAAGTTTGGATTATGAAGCTAAGTTTATTTTTAAGTTTATCTATCCTTTATATTTGTGTATAAAAAAAAGCTAACCTAACATAAAGCTTTTCTGTATTTGATTAAGGTATTTAGATGCATTTTTATATCAAGTATTTAAATCACTTGGTACTGAATGTTTAATTTAGTACCCGTACCAATACTGGGTTACTTCCATGTACCTATATATTTTACTTTTTCATAGATTTATTATTCAATGTTAAATGAAATTTTATGTGTTTACAGGATCGAATGCTTACTACTCGGGATCCGAAAGAAGGGGTAGAAGTCATGAAAAAGACATTTGAGGTTTGTTTTTGTTCCTTATTCTTGTATGTTAAAGTCAGTGGAGGTCATTTTTTGTTATATAATTCAAGACTAAAAATTCTTTGAGTTTTTTTTTTTTTTTTTTTAATCAATTTAATTTAATAAATTTTGTTTTTTTTTTTTTAAATTAAAACAAAAAAATTTTTTTTTTTTTTTTTTTTTTTTTTTTTAATCCATGTAATTTACTAAATTTTGTTTAACTTTTTTCCAATGCAAACAGTTAAAATGTTTGTGTAGTTTAGTACCTTATTTATTAAAAAAAAAAGCAGCAAATAAATAAAAGGATACTTAGTGACAAAAATATGAGTAAATATGTTTTCAAAATGTTTATATAAAAGGACATCAATGTAGTGAATTTTCCTTGATTGTGATAACATGTTCATTTGTTTAACTTCATAATTCTTTGATGTTTGTTTTATGTTCAATTCTGTATTATTCAAATCTGCACAGAAAAAAAAATTATATTAATGCCAATGTATGATTTTAAAAATATGTCCTCAGGTGTAAAATTTGAGCATTTTTAAATGGAATATGCTTTATTAATTTTTCACGAGAAACTAAACTAAATTTAAGAATTTTTTTTATTGTGTCAAATTTGATAGGTAGAAGTCAACTCATTATTTTTAAAAATTATTTTTAGCAGTTAAACTTGCTTTAGAACTGTTTGTGTATATGAACTTTGTTTCAAATAAATATATTTATTTAGAAATTTGTTGAATTACTTTTCTGTTGTTTAAACAATATTTCTCTTTTAAATTCTGAATTAAATATTCAACTTCTTTATTTTTTTATTTGTTTGTATCATTTGTTTGTATAATCAAGTGAACAGGTATGTGTTGTTTCATTACTAGAACTTTTAGTATTACTCTAGATTTAAAAAAATTATAATTTAAATTTGCAGCAAAGTTCTACGAAGGTAAGTAATAAAACCGAATATGGTGCTTGACTACTTCAGGTTTTAAGGTTTTCATTTTTGGTAATTGTTTGGATAACAGGCTAATCATTCTTTACTTGTTTCCTTTATTTATCCTTTTATGTTTCAGAACTTTTTGACTGATTTGTCTGCTACAAGTCGCAGAATTGAAGAAATTGACAGCTGTGTTGAGGAGTTTGTACGTACAAAACATAGTCAGCTCGGTGCTGTGAAATCAAGACAGAAGCAAATTCATGAGAGGTACGCTTAGTATTTGAGTGTTACATTATATGTTTTTTTTATTTGTTAATTAATAAGTATGTCATTTGGGGTTTTTTTTTTTTGAGGGGGGGGGGCTTTCGTACACACTGTACTCATCGGCGGTTTTGCTTTTAAATCCAATTTAGATGAATCTCTGACATACAAAAAGTATTGTTATGTATAAAATTTTTTTAAATTCAGTCTGGAATAGACATTTATTGAATATGCTTGTATGGTATATGCATTTCTAATTAAGCAAATTTTTAATGCACTTAAAAGAAATTGTTGTACTTTCCAACCAATGTTACTGGACTTTATTTATTGTGAAATACTGTGTGATGTACAGATTGTAAATAGTAAGTACGTTTTTCTGTTGTTAGCAGTAACCGTTCATAATATAAGTAAAACTTCTATAATCTGTTACAATTTTTTTTAAATGTTTAAATTTCATAAAATCTTTTTGTTATTTTTAATATTTCATGTTTTGTATTGCACCAATTTGAAGGAAGTTAAGATAAATGAGTTAGTAAACTATTTTATAACATTTAAGATAAATATCTAAAGTAAGTATTTCCTGAATTTTTTATGAGAAAATTTCTGTTTACTTAGTGTTTGTTCATCTTGTATTTGCCTTGTTAGTTTAAATATAAATCAATTCTTTATATTTCTAATTAAAAGTTAATAAATGTCTGTTGGGTGTTTATTTCAATAATTGCTATATGCTGTGCCAGAGTTCATAAGCGTTTCTGCCTGAAAGTGCCACAGAATGGCAAGAATAATTTCATTGGCTTGGGTCAAAGCTATGTTATGCTAAGTCCAAAATATTCATTTTTTAGCTGTACGAAGTATGCTATTTTAAGTCCAATATACAAAAAGCAATTTTCCAAAACACTGTTTGCACCAAACATTTGAATGCAGTACTAGCTGAAGTCCTTAGAATTAATTTTAAATATTTTTAAAGATAATATTCAGATCTGACATGAAAAAGTAAGGTATCAAAAAACATAAAAATATTGTTTAAGAATTAAAAAAAAAAAAAAAAATGGGAGGGGAGTGAATTTTTAAGTCTTTTGAAAAGTATGTTTGTGTACTAAGCATAAATCTGATCCCAGCAGCGGCAAATCCAGGATTTAGATCTGGGGGGGGGGGGGGCTGAGATCATAAAAAATTTTTTATTGCTGTGTCTGAATGTCAAACCTCATGGTGTATGTAAACCAAAACAATTTAACTTACAGATATTACTCACCTGACAATAAGAATCGTAAACAACATTACAATACTTTCATTAATTTAATAAAAAAAAATTAATGAAATAACTAGCCAAAAGTGTTCCACACTGCATCAATGTTACAAGTACAAGTGGAATGACTACAAAAGTGGGAAAATTTTCAAGCCTGTCAAAAAGCAAGGAAGCAGTGTTGTCACATTTCTTTCTTTTCTTTTTTTATAAAAAGAAAGGAGTTTAAGAACAAACAGCTGTAGTGATTTTAAATAAAATAAATGATTTAGTTTAGCTCTGGGGGAAGCTGCAGTTCCATAGCGGGGGGAAGTTACGTATTGCTGTCATCTAAAGTTGTCTGAAAAAGAAATCGAAAATTGGTGTTACAAACGCAATTACTATTTTAAGTAGGAAAACAAATATATGCAAAAAAAAAGCTTTGTACTTTGCTATTGCCTAATATTGGTATTTTAAAAGAACACAAAAAAATTAAATTACAAAAATGAATACTTAATTTATCACAGATTACAAATTATTCCCAATTCGATTCTAAAATGCAATATAAATTGATTCATACCTATAAATTAATTAATTGACAAAAACTTCCATCACTCACCCTAGATCTTCAAAATCAAAATGTGTTATGACTTTTGTTATGCTGTCAATCTGATCCGCTCTCTGTTGAAAACTCTGTAAGTCCATACACTGCCTCAACCAATCTCCTTTTCTTGCCACCCTCTGTGTATAGCATCTTGTTCTTCTGAAGTTGAACTAAAGAATCTCTAATTTCTTCAGAGTCAGGATTTTTGCAAACAAACTGACACCTAAACCTTGAACATCTGAAAATCTTAAAAAAGAAAATAAAAAAATTATTAATAACTAAAAGCATAAGGAATATCATTAGCATAGCTAATTAATTTTATCATGATATAAAGCAATGACATAAATAAATACATATTTAAAAAATATTTTAAAACACATAACATTTTGCATTTAAAGTTTCAGTTTCAATTGCACTAGTCATGAAAGTAAATTTTAGATTATTCTTTATTTATTGAAATTGTTTTACCTTGAAATTTTACTACTTTGGGTCTTTTAAATTCTTTAATGAAAACTAAAATTTTAATGACCTAGTAAACAGTAGAACTTTAAATCTGTAACATAAAAACCTGTACTCAACAATTGTTAACAAATCATGTTTTCAACCATATTTTAAAAAAACATAATAAAGAATTTCAAGTTATTGACTTATTTACACAAGAAGATATTCTAGAAACAATTTATGCAAGTATTACTCATTTTGCTTGAAGTCAAATGCATGTATTAATTTTCAGAATTTTACACGCACAAATATACATGAAGATTAACACTTTTTTTTAAATTGAGCAACCTCAATTATCATTTTTAATCTCTTTTTCAACATCTTCCAATATTGGCATTGATTCGCGTCCTTTTCCATATTTTAACACTTAAATTTGTTTCTATTTGACTTAAAATAAGGTATTTAGTAAATTCCCAAATTAATCAATTGAACTTTGAAAGACCTGACATTTATTATGCCAATATCACTCTATTTTGATAGAATAATAAACATTTATCTGTATAATCTTAAGTAATAGAATTGATTATCCAACATTAGTGAACCCTATATTCAACAGAGAAATCACATAAATGTTGAAAACATTAACAAATGTTAAAAAATGCAAATACCTATCTTGATGTGCTGCAATATCATCACCAAGGTCTTGGTGTTTTTTGAGTAAATTTTCTTGCCGTTGCAACATCTCTGGCAGGTTCATCACTGTTCAAAGACTGTTTTACAACACTGACCCAATTTTAACTGAAAACAAAATTGAGACAGAACTATTAAAACACAACAAAAAAAATAGTAATGCAAAATTTACGTATTGCCAATTCACTACCAAACTTTTTACACTATTTCTAAATATCTGTCAAACCCAGTGATTCATCCATCTAGCACGCCTTTTGGGCAGCTTTTTCCTAAAATATATTCACATTCTGCATAAAAAATTTACAAATCCTGCACATTTCAAACTATCATTAAATTATTACTCAAGAAATATATATTTTAAATTTTAAAATGACAAGTCTCTTACTTCATCTTTCCCCAAAGATCATTGAGTTCTTGCTTGCTTGTAGTCACATTAGCTCTTCCGAGGATATGAAACTTTAACTCTAAAAAGAAGCATTTACAGAAAATATTAATAAAATTCACATAAATATATGAAAGGATAAAAGAGAAGAATTGAACTTAGTTTTTTCCGTGAAAAGAATGTTCTATACTTAAATCTGAGCAAATTGATCCTTCTGAACTTTTCCTCTATTGGAGCTAACTCTCGCTCTATATTCTAAAATGTCAAACATTCTTTCTTATAAATTCCATCAAAACTATTTAAAACTTCATATGGTACATCAGAAATTTCAAAAAATAACATAAAAGGAAAAACAATTTTGCACAAATCTACAACATCAATTTTGGAAAATTTTCTTCCATCATACATAGTTCAGAGAGGCTGTGGCATAAAATTTTTGATTCTGTTGCTTAGTTACAAATAAGTGATTTTATCTTTAGAAACAGAAGAAAAGTTGTATTAAATACTTGTGAAATTCTTGATCTAACATAGCACAGTAAAATAACGGGTATATCTAACTGCAGAATGCTGCTTAACTGCAATGAAGGGAAGGAGTGTCTTCAAAATGATATTTTACTGAAAAGATGCATTACCTATAGAGATAGTATCAATTAACAAGTTAAAACAATAAATATAGGTAAAATTTTTATAAACATCTATTCCTAAAGAAAGGAATATATAGCAGTAAATCAAAAATTAAAATTTCACACAATTTAAAGACTTTTCACCAAAAAAAATTTGTCAAACAAAATAATTTGTAAGTATCTGATGTTTACGTGCTTGTAAGGCTTGGACAGTTTTCATATCTCGCCAATATCATCAGTTTCAATTTTCTCCAATTCTCAGCATCCATTCATATGCATCATCACATGTTCGCCTCAAACAGTTCAACACTACAAAAAAAATAATAAATGAATTTGGTAATTTTGAATTAACTTAAGAACAAATAATATATAGTGATGAAAAAAAATTATTTGGTACAACGCTACCTAGTGGCCCCTTCTAAGCTCTTCTCATTCAGTTTTAGCTCATTAAGTCCATTCCATCTAAAAATGCAAATCAATGCATCAGAAGGTATATATGCATGCAAATAATGAAACTACAAACTTAAAAATATTACATAAATTTTCTATTACAAACTATTTTAAGATAAGTTAATAATTTATTTAACAGATTAACAATAATTGCAGAATCTGGTGGCTAAAAACAAATAACATGCAGAAACTACAAAACATAACTTGGATCCAGTGGCGAATCCAAAA
>BGPR01000138.1:964834-1084228 GCA_013235015.1 Araneus ventricosus | reverse complement strand
TTTTTTTTAATAAAATTTTTTTTTTTTAAAAAAAAAAACCTTTTTTTTTTTTAAAAAAAAAAAATTTTTTTTTTTTCGCGGGGGGCCCGGGGCTTCCCAACCCCCCCCCCCCCCCCCCGGATTCGCCACTGGATCCAAGGTTATGTTTTGTAGTTTCTGCATGTTATTTGTTTTAGCCACCAGATTCGCAATTATTGTTAATCTGTTAAATAAATTATTAACTTATCTTAAAAATAGTTTGTAATAGAAAATTTATGTAATATTTTTAAGTTTGTAGTTTCATTATTTGCATGCATATATACCTTCTGATGCATTGATTTGCATTTTTTAGATGGAATGGACTTAATGAGCTAAAAACTGAAATTGAGAAGAGCTTAGAAGGGGCCACTAGGTAAGCGTTGTACCAAATAATTTTTTTCATCACTATATATTATTTGTTCTTAAGTTAATTCAAAATTACCAAATTCATTTATTATTTTTTATTGTAGTGTTGAACTGTTTGAGCGAACATGTGATGATGCATATGAATGGATGCTTGAGAAATTGGAGAAAATTGAAACTGATGATATTGGCCGAGATATGAAAACTGTCCAAGCCTTACAGCGTAAACATCAAGTACGTACAAATTATTTTGTTTGACAAATTTGTTTTTGGTGAAAAGTCTTTAAATTGTGTGAAATTTTAATTTTTGATTTACTGCTATATATGTCCTTTCTTTAGGAATAGATGTTTATAAAAATTTTACCTATATTTATTGTTTTAACTTGTTAATTGATACTATCTCTATAGGTAATGCATCTTTTCAGTAAAATATCATTTTTGAAGACACTCCTTCCCTTCATGTAAGCAGTTAAGCAGCATTCTGCAGTTAGATATACCCGTTATTTTACTGTGCTATGTTAGATCAAGAATTTCACAAGTATTTAATACAACTTTTCTTCTGTTTCTAAAGATAAAATCACTTATTTGTAACTAAGCAACAGAATCAAAAAATTTTATGCCCAGCCTCTCTGAACTATGTATGATGGAAGAAAATTTTCCAAAAATTGATGTTGTAGATTTGTGCAAAATTGTTTTTCCTTTTTATGTTATTTTGAAATTTCTGATGTACCACTATGAAGTTTTAAATAGTTTTTGATGGAATTTATAAGAAAGAATGTTTGACATTTTAGAATATAGAACGAGAGTTAGCTCCAATAGAGGAAAAGTTCAACCGAGTCAATTTGCTTGCAGATTCGTAAGTATAGAACATTCTTTTCACGGAAAAAACTAAAGTTCAATGTCTTCTCTTTTATCCTTTCATATATTTATGTGAATTTTATTAATATTTTCTGTAAATGCTTCTTTTTAGAGTTAAAGTTTCATATCCCTCGGAAAGAGCTAATGTGACTACAAGACAGCAAGAACTCAATGATCTTTGGGGAAAAGTGAAAGTAAGAGACTTGTCATTTTTAAAATTTAAAATATATATTTCTTGAGTAATAATTTAATGATAGTTTGAAATGTGCAGGATTTGTAAATTTTTGTAACGAATGTGAATATATTTTAGGAAAAAGCTGCCCAAAGACGTGCTAGACTGGATGAATCACTGGGTTTGCAGATATTTAGAAATAGTGTAAAAAGTTTGGTAAGTGAATTGGCAAAATTACGTAAATTTTGCATTACTATTTTTTTGTAGATTGTGTTTTAATAGTTCTGTCTCAATTTTGTTTTCAGTTAAATTGGGTCAGTGTTGTAAAGCAGTCTTTGAACAGTGATGAACCTGCCAGAGATGTTGCAACAGCAGAAAATTTACTCAAAAAACACCAAGACCTTGGTGATGATATTGCAGCACATCAAGATGAGTATGTTGCATTTTTTAAACATTTGTTAATGTTTTTCAACATTTAATTGTGATTTCTCTGTTGAATATAGGGTTCACTAATGTTCGATAATCAATTCTATTACTTAAAGATTATACAGATAAATGTTTATTATTCTATCAAAATAGAGGTGATATTGGGCATGTATAAAATGTCAGGTCTTTCTAAAGTTCAATTGATTAATTTGGGAATTTACTAAATACAAAACCTTATTTTAAGTCAAATAGAAACAAATTTAAGTGTTAAAATATGGAAAAGGAACTGACGAATCAATGCCAATATTAGAAGTGTTGAAAAAGAGATTAAAAATGATAATTGAGGTTGCTCCAATTTAAAAAAAAAAGTGTTAATCTTCATGTATATTTGTGCGTGTAAAATTCTGAAAATTAATACATGCATTTGACTTCAGCAAAATGAGTAATACTTGCATAAATTGTTTCTAGAATATCTTCTTGTGTAAGTAAGTCAATAACTTGAAATTCTTTATTATGTTTTTTTAAAAATATGGTTGAAAACATGATTTGTTAACAATTGTTAGTACAGGTTTTTATGTTACAGCATTTAAAGTTCTACTGGTTTACTAGGTCATTAAAATTTTAGTTTTACGTAATATGAATTTAAAAGACCCCAAGTAGTAAAATTTCAAGGTACAAAACAATTTCAATAAATAAAGATAATCAAAATTTACTTTCATGACTAGTGCAATTGAAACTGAAACTTTCAAATGCAAAATGTTATGTGTTTTAAAATATTTTTAAATATGTATTTATTTATGTCATTGCTTTATATCATGATAAAATTCATTAGCTATGCTAATGCAATGATATTCCTTATGCTTTTAGTTATTAATAATTTTTTTTATTTTCATTTTTTAAAGATTTTCAGATGTTCAAGGTTTAGGTGTCAGTTTGTTGCAAAAAAATCCTGACTCTGAAGAAATTAGAGATTCTTTAGTTCAACTTCAAGAAGAACAAGATGCTATACACAGAGGGTGGCAAGAAAAAGGAGATTGGTTGAGGCAGTGTATGGACTTGCAAGTTTTCAACAGAGAAGCGGATCAGATTGACAGCATAACAAACAGTCATAACACATTTTTGGATTTTGAAGATCTAGGGGTGAGTGATGGAAGTTTTTGTCAATTAATTAATTTATGGAGTATGAATCAATTTATATTGCATTTTAGAATCAGAATTGGGAATAATTTGTAATCTGTGATAAATTAAGTATTCCATTTTTTGTAATTTACAATTTTTTTGTGTTCTTTTAAGAAAATACCAATATTGGTAGCAATAGCAAAAGTACAAAGCTTTTTTTTGCATATATTTGTTTTCCTACTTAAAATAGTAAATTGCGTTTGTAACACCAATTTTCGATTTCTTTTTCAGACAACTTTAGATGACGTTGAAGCCTTACTAAAAAGACATGAAAATTTCATGAACACATTAATAGCACAGGATGACAGATTAAGAACTTTCAGTGAAATGGCAGACAAGTTGATTGCTGCCAGGCATTATGAGAGCAAATAGTGAGTCAAACAGTGTGCTTATTATGAAATCTAATTTTTCATTTCTTAGGTTGTTGATTTATTTCATTTACTGTTATTGTTATTCACTAATTTATATATAAATCAAAATTATTTGATCTTGCTAATTTTAACAAGCATGTAATTTGGTTTTGCATGACAGGGTTATAAATATTCTCTTTATTATAATCGTTTGTTTTCAGATTGTCAGAATTCCAAAAAGTTCAAATAAATTATTGTTTTCAGTTTATTAAGATGGATTGAAAAATTACACAAAAATTGAATATATATATTTTAACTACCAATAACAACTCTAATAGCAAGTAAAATTGAATTGTATGTATGTATAATGAATTGTTTTGAAAACATTCACTGGAAATTGAATATGCTGTTATATAATGCATTTGAGTCTGAAAAAATATTGAGTTTATCAATTTATACTTGTACTGATAAATAATATTAACTAAAGCATTGTTAAACCTGTATGGTTATTGTGCACTTTTCCTGTACTGTGTTCTTACGGTGTTCACTCTTGCTATGATGTGGCGACTTTTTCAAAAATCAAACAGTTAATATTTTTTGATTGCTTCTAAATTTGTTGTCACATCTTTCACTAAAAACCTTCTTAATTGAATGGATAAAATTCTTTTAGCTCATTAGAATATGGGTAAAGAAAGCTTTCCTTAATTATTATAATATTATTAATTATTTTGTATGTTTATTAAGTATTATTTTTCCATTTATGGTATTTAATTCATGTATTATCTGCCACAGTATTGATGAAAGAAGAAAGAATGTCTTACTTCAAAGACAAGCTGTAAAACAGAAAGCTGAGCAACGTAAAGCTCTGTTGCTATCATCTCAAGCCTTCCAGGAATTCCGTACTGATGTAAATGAGGTAAATTGAAAAATAATTTTTTAAGTATAAATCATTAAATTGTAAAATTGCATAATAAATTATGTTGTTTGATTCCATAATCAAGTTTCTTAGTCATACAAAGATTATATTGTTTTTATGATGTTCAGTGTTTCACATTATAGCACTGTGTCATAACAAAATTATAAAGTATCTAGTGCTTCTTGGATAATATATTTGTTCTATTCTAGTTTTTTTATAGTGTTTGCTAAATTAAAAAATGTAATTGTGTAAATTTCTGTTGTAATAATGTTATCTTTCTAATATTTAACCATATTTTTTTGTGGCATTTTTCTGTGTTATCCATTTTGTATTAAGTAAAGTAAATTTCTATTATTTATTGTGTCCGTTTCAACAATATGTTAGTTAAATATTTATATGCATTTTGTTTTATTCAAATTTTTAATTTTTTGCTGTCTCTACAGCTATCTAACTGGATTCAAGAAAAATTGAAGACTGCATCTGATGAATCTTATCGAGATTTAACAAATCTAGAGCGTAAACTCCAAAAACATGAAGCATTTGAAGCAGAATTGAAAGCCAATTCTGAAAGACTTGATGTTATTAACAAAGTAAATCGAGCTCATTTCTTCTTTGTTACTGCATCTTTAATTATTTTCACTTTTACATTTCTCTTTATGGACATTTGTAAAATACATTGTGTTTACTTTCCATTTTTTAATAGAATGGACAGTCCCTTCTTACTGGTGGGCACTATGCTGGTGACAAGATTGAAACTTTATTGAAGCAAGTGAATAAGCAATGGGAAGAACTGTGTGCCAAAACTATGGAAAAAGGACGAAAATTAAGAGAAGCCAATGCTCAGCGTACTTACAACAGAACTTTAGAAGATGCCAAAATTAAGTTAGATGAGTTGGAGAATTCATTGGCTTCAGATGATTTAGGCCATGATTTAAGAAGTGTAAAGAAACTTCTTAAACGTCATCAGGTAATTAGTAATATGATTTAAACTTATTTTCTTTGAGTATTGAAATTTAAATTGCTAAACTCAAACTAACTGTGAAATTTTAATTGCTCACTTGGCGTTATTTAAATTTAAAACAAGCATAACCGTTATATTGTTTTGATGAAAAATTTGCTGATAAGTTGAATATTCTTTTGTGATCTATAACTATTAATGCAAAATGATTAAAAATGAATATATCTTTACTTTTCTTTCAGATGCTTGAAAATGAACTTTTAACATGGGAAACTAAGGTGACAGAACTAGTTCTTCTTGGTGAAGAAATGGCAAATCAAGGTCATTTTGATGCACAGAATATATTAAAAGGCACAAATGCTGTCAATGAGAGGTAATCATTACGATATTTGCATAAAAATTGCTGCCAACATTTTATTTATATTTATAGCGTGGTACATACAGTTTATTTTAATTTATTTTGAGTTTATTCTCTTTTTGTAATAAAGAATAATCTTGTTGGTGGTTTTATTTATATTCTTATTGAGAAATTCATTATGAGCCGTCGGTTCATATTTAAGGAATGATTAACTTCTTTCTCTCTTCTTTTATAAATGTGACTTTGAATTTTCATAACTTTTAATTTTTTCTAAAAATTTGAAATTGAAATTGTTGTTGATGTAAAATGCAAATAATGATGTACTTTTTAATTGCATTTCTTATAAGTGATTAATCTGTTATTTAATAGAGAATATTTGAAAATTAACTAGAAACATTTTGCAGATTTAATTGTTCTCATTGGAAAAAGTGTTTTAATGATTTTCATTGTCATTTCATAAGTAAAGTAATTTCTGAATGCAATGGAAATTCTTATTTGAAGTATTCCTTTATAATTTTGATCTTGGGGCATTTTGGAAATTAAAGAAAGCTTAAACATTACTTCCTCCTAATCTTTGAGTTAATGATCTCTATTGCAAAGAAATGAATTAATCTGTATATTTCCATTGAAAAACATTTTATTTTTTTAGGTTTGATAAAATGAAAATACCTGCAACAGAAAGACGCCGTACTTTAGAAGAAGCTTTAAAATTGCATTCGTTCAGTTTTGAAGTTGACACTGAAATTCAGTGGATCAAAGAACACCTTCCTGCTGCAACTTCACAAGTTTTAGGACAAAATCTCTTTGATGCTCAAAATATATACAAGAAACATCAGAAGTTAGAAAGAGAAATTAATGGTCATCAACCAATGATAGATAAAACTCTGGCTTCTGGACAACAGTTGATTGATCAGAAACATTATGCATCCGATTCAGTGAAAGCAAAATGTCAAGAACTCAGGGATAGTTGGAAAGAGTTATTGGATTGTGCTGCAGAGAGGAAGAAGAAGTTGGAATTATCTTTGAAATCACAATCATTCTTTGCAGAAGCCAATGAAGTAGAGCAATGGATGACTGAAAAGACAGATATTTTGGAAAGTACCGATTATGGTAAAGATGAAGATGCAGCTGTGAAGCTTCTCACAAAGCATAAAACATTGGAGCTTGAGATAGACACATACTCAAGTTTAATAACTGAAATGGGCCATCAAGCTCAAATAATGATTGACTCCAACCATCCTGATACAAAGATTATCAGTAATCGATTGCAAGTAGTAAATCAACAAATGAAAAATATTCAGAAATTAGCTAATACAAGAAGGCAAAAATTAATGGAATCTAAACATCTCCATGAATATTTTAGAGAAAGCGATGAGCTCGAAAAATGGATTGATGAGCAAATGTTAACTGCTAATTCTGAAGATTATGGACAAGACTATGAGCATTTATTGATCCTGCAATGCAAATTTGACGATTTCAAGTTGCGAGTAGAAACTGGATCTGAAAGATTTAATCAGTGTGAAGAACTTGCTAAAAAATTGACAGCTAATGATGCATCTTATTCAAACAAAATAGAGCAAAGACAGCAACATTTGAGACAGGCATGGTCTGTACTGCTTGATAACATAGAAGCAAGAGATCAGAAACTGCAAGCTGCGGGAGAAATTCATCGCTTCAATCGTGATGTCGCAGATGCATTATCAAGAATACAAGAAAAATATTCTAGCATTCCAGAGGATTTAGGTCGAGATTTAAATAGTGTTCAGAATTTAATTAGGAAGCATGAAGGATTTGAAAATGATTTGGTGGCTTTAGAAGCTCAATTGCAAATTTTAGTTGACGACAGTGCCAGGCTCCAAGGTTCTTATCCAGGTGGAAATGCTGATCATATCCTAGAGCAACAAAATATTGTTATTGAAAATTGGAACACTCTTCAAGAAAAGGCTGCTGAACGTAAAATAAAGTTGCAAGCTTCGTATCAGTTGCAACGATTTTTAGCATCAGTACGAGATGTTGAGAACTGGGCCCTAGGCCTGTGCTCTTCCTTGAAAACTGAAGAAAAAGTCCGTGATGTTGCAAGTGCACAGATGTTGAAAGCAGAACATGAACAGTTAAAAGCTGAGATAGAAGCAAGAGAAGGAACTTTTGGAGCAATAGTTAATGCTGGCGAGGAAATGATTGAGGGAGGCCATTATGCCAGTGATGAGATTCGTGAACGCTTAGATCAGCTGCTTGCTGTAAGAGGGGATTTGCATACTGCCTGGCATAAGAAAAAGATTTATTTAGACCAGTTATGTGATTTACAATGCTTCTTAAGAGATGCTAAACAGCTGGATACATTAAGTAGTCAGCAAGAAGTTTATTTGTCTAGCTCTGATGTTGGAAATACTGTAGAAGAAGTTGATGCTCTAGTTAAAAAACATGAAGCTTTTGAAAAACTCCTGGCTTCTCAAAATGAAAAGTTGGTTGCCCTGCAAGATCATGGGGCAAAACTTTTGCAGCAGAACCACTTTGATTGTGAAACTATCAGAATGAGAATGCTAGAAGTTACTAATAGACGATCCAAAGTTAGAGATCTTAGTAATATGAGAAGGCAAAAATTAGGTGATAGTTTCTTGCATGCACAATTCAAGAGAGATGCAACTGAAGCTGAAGCATGGATTGCAGACAAGAAGAAGTACTTGGAAGCTGAACAAGGCATGAGTGAAATTGCGAGCTTAGAAGACAAGATGAGAAAATTACAAAAACATCAAGCATTCGAAGCCGAGTTATCTGCTCATGAAAGTAATATTCATAATATAAAACAGAAAGGAGAGTTACTTGTATCCAAAAATCATGAAAGTTCTCCAAAGATCAGGCAGCAACTTGATAGACTCTTGAAACAATGGAATGAGCTTATAGAATCATCAACCAACTTAGGACGTGGATTAGAGGAGGCACAAGATATTTTGGAATTCAATAATCAAGCTGAAAAGATTGAAGCTTGGATTCGAGATAAGGAGATGATGGTCCAAGCTGGTGATGTTGGAAGAGATTTTGAGCATTGTCAAGCCCTTCAAAGAAAGTTAGATGATGTAGATTCTGATATGCGGGTTGATGAACTGAGAATGAAAAACATTAATGCTTTAGCTAACAAACTTATGCGCCAAGGTCGTTCAGATACACAATCTGTGCAGCAAAGGCAAGAAGAATTGAATAAAAAGTGGAAGGCACTGCAAGGCGCATTAGATTTGTATCGTCAGAAACTGGCTAATGCTTCAGATGTTCATGCCTTCAACAGAGATGTAGATGACACAAATGACAGAATAAATGAAAAATCTGTAGCTTTGTCTGTTGAGGAAGAAACAAAAGACTTGCAGTCTGTTGAAGCTTGCCAGAGGAAATTAGAAACTACTGAAAGGGACATGACAGCAATTGAAGCAAAATTAAAGGAACATGATGCTGAAGCTCGTAGATTAGTGCAGAAAAATGCAGAGGTTGCTGCTCAGACCAGACAAAAACTGTTGGAAGTACAAGAAAACTGGAGAAGGTTAATGAATTTGTGCTCAGCTAGGAAGCAATCGCTTGCCTCTGCTTATACCCTTCACAAATTCTTAAGTGATTTCTCTGAATTGGTAAGTTGTTTGTATAGTTTATAATAATATATTTGCATTATTTTTCTGATTATATCATGTGTCACAATGATTAATATAATGATGTAATTGGCATAAATTAAATTTCTGTTTTTGAACATAAAAACTAATGAGATGTTTTTAAATGTTTTCTGTAAAGATGTCAACTTAAAAAAAGTTAGTTCATGAAAGTTTTCTTTGGCTGTAAAAGATTATAAGCTTCAACAATGCTTAATCTCTTAATTTTATTTTGTGTTTTAAGTACTATTAATGTTTAATTGAGAATTTGAAAAATAAGTAAATTAATTTTTAAGTGACTTTTCAATAAAGTTAGATATGGTTTGATCATATATATTTATCATGAAATAATGAAGAAAATATAAAAAAATTGTTCACTTGCAACTAGGTATTATGAAATGATTTAGTTTTTCAAATAGTTTTGCTTATAAAAATAGCTATAAAATTTTATTTTTTTAAATTCCAGGAATCTTGGGTTACTGACATAACTAGCAGAATGACATCTGATGAGCTTGCTGCAAACAATTCTGAAGCACAAAGTATGTTGCAGTTGCATCAAGAGAGAAAAGTTAGTATCTGACTTAGCTTCTGTTATATATATTCTTGCATGTAATTTTGCTTTACAGTTATGGTGTATTTTGAAAATGCTGTTTGATTTTTTGTAATATTACACTTATATTTTGTGATGCAAGAAATAAATCCTTGTTACCTAACCTAGAAATAATTGTTTTTTTTATTTGATAATTCTTCCATAAACTGATTCATAACAAAAGCATGAATGCTATGACTTTCGATTGTTATGCATGTTTGTAAAAAAAAAAAATTGATATTTCTTTGTAATTGTTCTACTTTCCTTTAATGTATTTCACAATAAGCATAATTTGTATTCTCACCATTGCTGTAATATTAATCTAAAATGCTGAGTTTTTCAATTGTTATTTTTAATTTCTATTGAATACTAGTTTCAATATTAATTTTTCCTTTACATTTTAAATTTAGGCTGAAATCAATGGCAGACAAGAATCTATGAAAGCTTTGAAAGAATTTGGCCATCGTCTTCTTCAGCAGAAGCATTCAGCAAAAGAAACTATTGAAACAAAACTCCAGCGATTGGAAGAGTTACGGAAGAATCTAACTCAAGTCTGGGAAGAAAGGCGGCACATCTTGACTCAGTGCAGAGATTTACAGGTTCTGTATTATAAAAAGCTTCTCATTTATTATGTTTTTAATTAAAAATTGATTTTTAAAAAGAAATTTATGCTGCAATTTTTTAAAATCCATATTTAAAAGTTCATATTAAAAAACATTTTTGTAATCATCTTTTGCTTGCTACAATTCGTAAAGTAATACTTACTTCATTTAGCATGGGATATCTTTTTTATTAGTTCTTATATTGTTTGTCTTATATTTTCGTGTTCTTATTTATTATTTAATTTACATTTGTGAACAGCTGCACATTAATTTGTTCATTTCTTACTCATTGAAAAGTCAATAATTTTATTGTATTTTTTTAAAAATCCTTTATTGTATTGTACTCTTTTGTATGAAGAAAATAAAAATAAAATTACTTGAAGATCTCATTTAAAAATATAATATGAATTAAAAAAAAGATTGTTTAATTCATTCTTTGTAATCAGTTATAGTTTAAAGTTTGTAATCAAACTATAGATAAAAATTTTGTTGTTTTTATTGAAATTAAATTTTATCGCAGAATATTGTATTTCCTCTGTGGAATAATATAATGTGCTGTCTCTTATCAAAAATATTTCTCAGCTTAATTTACTTTAATCAGGTTTTGTTAATGAAAATTCTAAAAATAAACTTCATTTAAGTTTGATATCTCTTGTTCTCTGATCTTTAATATTCACCATATTATTCTAAACAGGTCTTCAAAGAGATGGTAGAAGCTGCTGAGTCTTGGTTATCTCAAAAAGAAGCATTCTTAAATAATGAAGATCTTGGTGTATGTATGCTATAATATTTCTAATATATGTTGAAATTTTTATTTTATACAACAAGTAGAAAGATTTTAATGCTACATAATATATTTCAATTGATAATGTTTATAATGTAAATGCCTGAATTCACTTATTTTTAAAAGAACATTCTATCAGTCTACATAATCATTTTTTTGTATTATATTTTACTAGCAGTACGCGCACGGCGTTGCCCGTGGAATCAGGACTTCAACAAAATGAAAAACAAAACAAAAAAAAAAAAAAAAAACGCCCACAATGACATGAAAAAGTTTTGAAAACAAAATCAAAACAAAAGATACACATTATTGATTTTCCCGCTTTTTTTTTTTCACGATAAACAATAATAAAAAATTGCAGCGTGAAAATTATTATACTGCTAGCTAAGTATGCGAGATGAATAAATACATTAAGATACTGCCGAAAGTAATAATCAGTCATTCAATTCAAGGTTATGATGTCACCTACCCTTCAACCAATCACATAGCCATTTGCGTTCCGAAGTGCCGTGCCGCGCGAGGAATTCTCTCCATAAAAATAACTCTCAACCGCCTAGAAAAAAATTAATTAAAAAAAAACTTGAACAGATATTTTAACCGTTGTTGTTTTAAATCCCACACAACCGTTCTACTTATAAGCTGAAAAAAATTGAAAATAATAGTGTTATTAGAAAGTCGGATGCAACAAATTTAAAATCAAAAGTAACATCTTGATGCCGAAACTGGGTATTTTTTAAAAATTTCTCAAAATTCAGTAAATTGCGTTAGAAATTCAAAACTAACTTCATTAGAACGGAAATCGCGTGCTCTTTCCGATGGTCTATCTATTTTTGTCGTAGAGTTATTAGAAACCATTCTATTGAGAAATTAGTGCAAAAAATCAACCAAAACAACACAAAACATTAAATAAAAAAAATTCTAGATTAAAATTTAAAATTTCGGCTTCGAGGTGCATTCAGTCACCATTACGACTACCTGTGTACTAAATTCCATGGCTGTAAGTGCGATAGATTCGTCTGGACATCGCAGACAAACACACACACACACAACACGCACACAAACATTGCCTTTTATAAGTATAGATGACAAGCCATACAATAAATTAATATTGTGCTATATATAATTTATTTTATTATAACCAGAGTTAAAAATTGTTTGATTTCTAAAGTTGAAAGGAAAAAGTGACTAAATTGCTGCAGTTTATTGGGCTTTATTGAATGACTGAAAAATAAACTTCATGTAGAATTGACAAAAGATGTCATTTTGTTCTCATTTAATGTTCTTCTAAATAGCTGTTGATGTATTTCATTATTATTCTAACTTATTTTCATAATTATTCCAACTTATGTTGTCTTTGAGTATAAATCATTTTTCTAAAAGTCTATTAATAGTTTTACCGTAGATGGGTAATTTCTTTTATGAATAAAGGATTTAAATTACCATATTTTACAAGCAAGAATAAAATGCATTCTTCCAAGTCATACATATTTCATTTTTCCCCCTTTTCTTTTTAATTTTTATACTAGGATTCCATGTCTAGTGTTGAAGCACTGATAAAGAAACATGACAATTTTGAGAAGACAATGAGTGCCCAGAGTAATAAAGTCGATGAATTGGAGGCATTTGCCACTGAGCTTATTGCTGCAAAGCATTATGACTGTGCTGCAATTCAAAGTAAATGTCAAGCTGTTTGTGCGCGAAGGGATAAACTCAAAGAAAATGCATTGGTGAGAAGAAAAAAATTGCAAGAATCAAAGGAGCTGCAGAAATTTTTACGTAACATTTATGAAGTAAGTCTGTTTCTTTTTCGTGCAGAATAAACTTGTAAAATTTATTCAATGTATAGCTAAGTATTATTATTTTTATTTGAACAACTTGAGTAGTAAAAGCATATTCATTGTTGTATAACCTGTTAAAATGGTGCAAATTTAGTTTTGTGATAAATATAATTGTTGCTTAAATTTAATTTGAAATATGTGTTAACCATTTGTTATGAATGATGATAGAATATACTTGTATAAAAATGTTTGATGTCATAATACTTACATAAGTTTAATTGATGGACTTATAATTTATTAATAGCTGAATTCAAGATTTTCTTGGATTTGGAGATAATTTGACATAGCTTTAAGAATTGTCTGCCCCAATTACAAATGCCTCATTAGTTTTTCTAGAGTTAAAGACATAGTAGTCTTACTTTTCAATAAAATTTGATGAAGAGTAAATACAGTTTTATGTTATGCAGTTGCAGTAATTTTAATGGTATGCTGTTTTTTTATATACTTATTCATGAAATGAATCACCTGTCACTTTGAGTTACTTTGTAATGGTATTGCTACGATTTTTGTTATTGTTTTGATCAAGTATAGTTTATACTAGAAGGCTAGTTTTAGTTTAATTGAATCTAATTTGCCATTTAATATTTGCTGAAAATTCCACTTTTCATGCCTTTTTCATGAAAAATGAGGTATCTGAGAGTTAATATCATTTTATTATAACACAAGCAGTATGTGCATGGTGTTGTCTGTGGTATATTGACTCTGACAAAATAAATAGAAATCCCAGAATGACCCACACAGACACACAAACACTTCCTTTTGTAAGTTTAGATTTATCATTGTCATGATTTTACTTTGATATTGTTTCATTTTTTTTATAAGGAAATGAACTTAAATTTAAAAAAATCATTCTTTCACATCTTCATTGTAATCATACTTTGAGGTACAGTATGCATAATGTTTATGTTTAATCAAAAATATCTGTAAAATTTGCTTTATTTCAGTATTGGCATTTTACGATTTTAATACCGAGACAAATAATTGCACATTTCAAATGTAAAAAATATTTATTGTGAAGTGATTCCCTAAGTATACACTCACTATATCCCTCTCCATTATGACCCCCCCCCCCCCCCGCTCCAATAATATCACCCAGGTCAGAATGTTCTGGCATTGCTTGATTTACGATTAGACTGCTGCATCCAGTGAAATTATTTCAAATTATTCCGAGTGGAATGTAAACAGGGAATAAATCATGGCTGATTTTTCCCCCACCAGATGGCTTAGTCGGGATGAAAATGTCCTTTTCAGCGGGGTTCTTCATGGCCATCATTTGAGAAAAATTCTGATCCCATCTAGAAATAAATTGCTTTAAAATCTGAGAAATAAAGTATTTTAACTGTTCTTGTTTTAAATCGGAGAAAAATAATTGATTTATTACCTTAAAAAAAATTCAAAAATATAACATTGTTAGAATGTCGGATGCGGGCACTTTAATTTAAAAGATGAATATTTCTTGGCAAAACTGACTATTATTTAAAAATTTCTCAAAATTCAGTAAATTATGTTACAAATTCAAAGCAAACTTCATTAGAACAGAAATCGTTTGCTCTTTCTGATGATGTATGTATTTTTTTTTTTTTTGTACAATTATCCGAAAGAATGCTATTGAGAAATTAGTGCGAAAAATCACCCAAAACAACACACAATATTAAATAAAAAAAATTCTAAATAAAATTTTAGAATTCGGGCTTCGAGGTGCATTGAGTCACCATTATGACTACCTGTGTGCCAAATTTCATGGCTGTAAGTGCAATAGATTTGTCTGGACATTGCACACACACACAAACTTTGCCTTTTATAAGTATAGATTTCTAATGTGTCATTAATTTTTTAAAAATTTCTCTGAATACAGTGGAATCTCCCTATAACGAAATTGCTTGGTTCCTGTTGAAAAATTCGCTATAGAGAAAATTTCTTTATACAGAGATTTTTGCAATTATTTAAGTAAATGTTATAAACCTTTTAGTATGTGCGATAAGTTCAAAAATATTTAATTATGACTTTCAATTAAAAAGGAAGTAATATTTATTATAAATTTATCACAATTATATTAATCTTTATTGTATAAATAAAATGCTCAAAAATGAAGACAATTCACCAATTTAGAGAATAATATGTACTAGTACGGATAAACATAAAATGCGTACTGTCACATCCATTTGCTGTTTCCATCCCCACTCCACCCCGATTCTTGGAATCTTGACCCATAGAAATGTTGCTCCCTCTTTAGAAACCCAGGTCCTCACAACTGCATTACCCTTCACATAGCATTCTATTGTTATGTGCTATCGCTGGAATGAACAATGCAAGTGGTTTCAGAAACAGACACTTGTGAGCGATTTGTTTGCCCAGAAATTAGCAACTTTCTCCAAAAATGACAAAAATCGAAAAGATAAAGGTCTGAAAAAATTCGTTATAGGGAGACAACCACTTCATTATATGGAGAATATTTTGAATGTTGTTTAACATTCCGATTAAAAATTTCGTTGTAGGGAGACTCTACTGTATATTCAAACTTGTTTTTCAACTATTTTGTAAGCATGTTGCCTTTTTAAATAATTTAAAACAAAGTTGTAGACATATGGAAAAATAATTCATTGTTATATTTTTAGGTTGTTGGATGGATAAATGAAAAGCTTCAAGTGGCTTCAGATGAATCCTATAGAGATCCTACCAACTTATTGAGCAAAATCCAGAAACAAGCAGCCTTTGAAGCCGAGTTAGCTTCTAATAAAGCAAGAGTAGATGCTGTCATGACTGAAGGTGAAAAGCTCATCAGTAGTGGTCATTATGCCTCGCTAGAGATTCAGAACCTTCTACAAGAATTAGAAATGCACTGGAGACAACTGCTGGATCAAACTGCTTTGAAGAAAGAACGACTCCAAGATGCTTATCAGGTAATGAATTGTGGTAATCTTTCAATTACATTACTGCTTTTGTGCATTTTTATTGATTTTTATGTTTTATATTGAAAAAAAGATATTTTTAGATCAAGTTTTGATTTGTTATTTTACTGCCTATTTTTCAATTGAGAAGGCTTACAAATACATCATTCATTTTTCTGGATTATTTATCCTCTGTTATATGAAAAATGCTATGAAGTCATTGTTTTCTGTATTTCATATCTCATATTATTCTAGGCTATTACCTTAGATTTTTCTTCTAATATTAATAATGAAATTTTGTAATATAATTATCAAAACTTTTATTAATTAGCAATATTATTTTATAAATCAAATTTTATTTCAGTAAAAGAATGAAGGATTTTATTTCAAAAATAAAAATAAGGCAATGTAAAGATTAAATTGAATTTTAATATCTTGTGAAACACAAATTTACTTTTTGTCTTCTAAGAAGGCTTTTTGAAAAGTGCATTTCATGAAAGGTGTTTTACCATACAATAACAACAAGTATGAATTATTGTATTCTGCTAATTAATTTACCAATGATTTCTTATCCTTTCTCATACCTTTACAGGCCTTACAATTTAATCGCATGTTAGATGACTTGGATACCTGGATGGATGAAGTTGAAGTACAGTTACAATCTGAAGATCATGGAAAAGATTTGACATCCGTTCAAAACCTACTAAAGAAACATCAGGTATACAATGATAATTATTTATATATCATGCTACTTTGAAAGAAATAAGTTAATTTGTTCTAGTTTTATGAAGAAAATAAAATATTGAAAGCATGACTAATGCATTAATTTGTTCCTGTTACAGCATCTTGAGGCTGATATCAATAATCATGCAGAAAATATAGAACAAATTAAAGATCTGAATGCTAGTTTTCAAAACAGTAACCACTTTTTGAAGGAAGAAATTGAAGAAAAAGCTACTGCTGTAGTAAACAGGTAAATAACTTTATTTATAAATTTTTAGTGGAAAATTGAAAATAATTGTGTGTAAAGCATACTTTGTTGTACAGTGTTTTAACTTTAGATTTTATATTGTGTATCATTGTTTATGAAAAATAACCATAATTGTAAATTCAGTATCAAAATCAATCAAAATTTGTAAAAAAATGCTATGCATGAAAAAAATATATAAGCAACTATCAGTTTAAGATTAAAATTTAGTTGGCCACATTCAGATGTATATTGGGGGGGGGGGATACTTACAAAGTAGTACATGAAGAAAAATGATATAAAAGGCAAACTATTAATTTGGGTAAAGTTATGATGATTATGGAGAAATCATAAGGCGTCTCTAGTATAACTTTCAAAAACTAAATGCATAAAATTGTTCTCAACAAATTTGTTAGAAGTTTCTAAATTGCCTGATAAGCATAACAATTATTATTGACTTTGATGATAATATTAATGAATATTTTTATAAATAATAGATCTTGTATTATAAGTAAGTATAAATCAATTCATGGGATATTAAATCACATGATAAGCATAATTGCAAGTAATCTAACTTCATGTTGTTAAACACTTTTTCACGATGCTAGAAAGTCGTGCAGTGAATTCCAAAATTAATTTGCTCCATCTCATTTTATGTGTATCACTTGAACATGAATTGGCTGCATTGTTAATATGAATAATAATAATAAAAAAAGTTAGTACTCAGCTATTATATATGTAGTTTATATTTTACTGTTGTTTGACATGCAATTGTCCATAATTTCCTTTTTGTCCACCTTTTCCTGGCTTAGTATTTCATCTCAAGTAGTCTTTTGTAGTTTTATTCTAATTTGAAAGAGGATAAATGACTTTAATGCATATAAAATTTATATCATGGTTCTAAAAATGCATTATAATACAATTCATTTTCCTTATTGTTTTTCAGATATCAATCTCTACATGATCCTGTTCAGATCCGCAGAGAAAACCTTGAAGATTCTCTTTTACTTCATCAATTCAATCGAGATGTGGAAGATGAGCTGTCTTGGATTTATGAAAAAGAACCTCTAGCTGCTTCTACGGATTTAGGAAACAATTTGGTGACTGTTCAAAATCTGCAGAAAAAACACCAGGTATGTTATTGCATTTATCTGATAAATACTTCTTTTTAATAATTTTCAAATTATATTTAATTCAGGTAATAGCACTTCTTGGTGTGTGTACTATTGACAGTTGTCAATTCATCACATCTTCCTTTTGTTTAAATTTTCTTAGCTTAACTTTTACACTCCAAAGATTGAATATGCTATTTAAAATGAAGCATAGTACAAATGTGTAACATAAATAATGATGGAAAAATTGCTTATAGTTTTTACAATTATTCTAATAATGCATTGCCTCTCTTTTGTGCATTTTTAACTCTTCTTTCTTTATATAAACTTGTTATTATAATTACTTTTTCATGAATTATGTCTTTTGTTTCTGTTTTTAGGCTTTAGAAGCAGAAATCCAAGCCCATGAGCCTTTGATTGCATCAGTTGTGAGCAAAGGCAAACAGATGATAAGAATCGGACATTATGCTTCATCTAATGTCGAAGCTAAATTAAATCAACTGCAGTCGTCACTACAGCAATTGAAAGATTTATCCAGCATACGTAGATTAAGACTTCTGGATGCTGTTGAATCACAAATAGTGAGTCGTTTTTGCGATAAATATGAAATTTGAAATTGTGCTTTATCTTCGATTATTTGAAGTCTGTTCTTAATGCTGTCATCATGATAAGCAACATTTTTCTGCAACAAATTCTAATACCTTTCTGTATATAGTTTTACTCTGAAGCTTCTGAAGCAGAATGCTGGATAAAGGAAAGAAAGCCTCCTCTTACGAGTTCAGATTTAGGAAAAGATGAAGATTCTGTTCAGGTAAGATAAAAATTCATCTTGAATACATTTTTAAAACTAGTTTGAACAATCTTATTTTGAAATTACATATTTTGACCTTTTTTTTATTTCATTTTAAAATTATCTTTTTTTAGAAATTGAATATAATTTTTATCTTACAGTCTCTAATGAAGAAACTGGATGGTCTTGAAAGAGACATTCACAACTACAATGGTAATATTATTAAACTTGCAAAACTGAGTCAAGGTTTGATAGAAAGGGGTCACTTTGATAGTGAAAATATACAAGAAAAAATGGTATGTTTTTCACACATTTAATAATATTTTCTTATATTTGTAAATACAAATTTTAAGAATTGTTAATTTAGAATTATGATCGTTTCAAATTATGGATTATATAGTTAGCAATCTATAGATGCTTTAAAAGTTCTGAAAAAGAAATTTATGTATATATATTTTTTTATCTCGCCTAAAAAATTTTATTTAGATTATTTCTGATTTGATACTTTTACAAAATTTCTTATATAATTAAGAATTTCAGGAAAAAATTTTTCCTTATAATATTTTCAAATCTTTATTGTAGAAATTATGTGGTAACAGCAAATTTTATAAATATCATCTGCTATTATTGAAATGTACTTGGGATGATTTTAACTCTTTTAAACTACTAGGGATTGTTCAATTAGTAATCACTTAGAAACACAATTTTTTTTGTTTATTAATTTTAATTATTTATGGGAATATAGAGTTTTGGATAACATCTTCTCTTTTTCTGACATAATTTTTGATTATTTCAAATTTTTCATTCTAAAGAGACAAGTGGAAGCCAGCTATCAAGAATTGAAACAGCTAGCAGAGGAGAGAGGCTATAGATTACAAGAAAGCAAGAGATTCTTTAACTTTATGCGAGATGCAGATGAAGTGGCTGCTTGGATCCAAGATCAAATGATCATTGCCAGCTCAGAAGATTATGGAAAAGATGTGGAACATGTTGAAGTGAGTATTTATTTTGTTGTTTTATTAAATACTATCCCTTTGAGCTAAAAAAACTGGTTGATTTAGTGAGTTTTGTTCCTTAAATTGCAGTGTTGTAACTAAATTCTCCTTGGGAAAGATTTTTTTTCTTGCATTCTCTTATAAGATAACAATTGCAAGCAGTTTCACCTGAAAATTCCCTTAAAGAAAAGATCATCAATGAAATCCTTCTTTAGAAGATCTTCATAAGTTGCAAGGAAAAAAGGCTTGTTTGTAACCTTGCGATTGGGAATTGAACCATAATCAGTTTTGAGAACTTTCACTGCATTTTATAATTAAAATTTTTAATAATTTAATTAATTTGCAAGCTTAAAAGTAGAAAATGCATAAAAATTTATTTAATATCGTTTGCTTATAAAATGGGACTCTTATTTAATTGTATTATTTATGCATGATTTTAATTTGAGTTTGAAATTATCTGCATATTATTTTTTTTGTGCTGTTAGACTTGAAGAAAATACATATCAAATTAAACTTAATTTTTTCTATGAAAACAATATTTTTGAATAGTTAATAAATTTTACTCTGTCATTAAAATATAAAAAATATGTTATGTGCAGACATGACACGTTTCTGCGGAAACGCGGATTTCCGCTTTTTCGGCATCAGATTTTATCATTCTTAATTTTTTATTATATAATAATTCTACAATATTTTTAATATCTTAAGCACTTTTTGTATAAATTTATTTATTTTATTGTTAGATTAATTACATTTATTTTACTTTTCGGTATTTATGTTTGACACGATTCACTATTTATGAAGTTCAGCTTTTTTTGTTCCAAGCCTGTGTCATGTCTGTATGTGTAGTGTTAATTTTTTTAAAAAGTTTTCACATACTAATTGAATTAGTAGCAGTGTATTTATTATAAACGTCATCTTAATGTTACTTTTTTTCACAATGACATATATTCCATATATGAATATGTATAATATTTTAAAAGTATGAAAGCAACACTTACTCAGCAGGTTGGAAAGCTAGCATTCAGTGGCTACCACACTCTCATTCGTAAACCATTTTTTGTTTCTGTGATTTTAGATCCTCATCCAGAAATTTGAAGGATTCGTCAGCACCCTTCATTCCAATGAGGACAGAGTAGCCAATCTGGAGAATTCTGCTGCCACACTTTTGAAAGAAAATCACCCAGAATCCCAAAAAATAGCGGCCAGGAGCAGAGAAATATCTCAGATGTGGGAGGAACTGAAAGAATGCGCTCAGTCGAGACAAGAGGTATATTTATTCATTTGTTGTTATACTTAATGTGTTTCTATAGGAGAATGAGCCTGCAAATGTTTATTATACATTTAATGTTATTTCATAACTTTATGATGTATGTTATATTAATTATATAATATTATTAAATTGATTATAAAATTTAACATCCTCTTTTTCATATACTTTGTATTACATTTCACATTTCTATATCTTCATTTTAAACAAAATAGATATTAAAATCTATGCTCTTGATTTAAAATGTTTCACTTACTATTTTAAAATTTAAACATTCACATACTGGACACATTTTTACTGTAAAACAAGTTTATATTTATGTTATTCTGATTTTTTTTTTCTTATAATGAGAGTTAAATGTAAGAAAAGAGTGATTATATTTTATTTTTATATTTAAGGCATTTTAAAAATGAGAAGTGTCTTTTTAATGCATGTCATTGGCTGACAGTTTATCTAGCTCCCTTTAATTTATAAAATTATATTGATGTAACAGTTTTAAATATGTTTTCTCTGCTGTTTAAATAAACAGTTCACCTATTAGTACATTCTAAAGTAAAATAATATTAATTTTTATTTATGTATTTTAATTTTAATTGTTTATTTTTGTGACAATCATAATGAATCGGTATGATGCATCTTTTATGTACATAAAATATATGCATATCTTAAAACATACTTGTTATATTCTTTCTTTGCCTAAAATGCAGAAACTAGAAAATCTTATAAACATTATGTTTAAAAATTTCAAAATGATTATTATTTTTATCACAAAATTAACTCAAAATGTACAACATTTTGTGTATTAACATGCATCGATAAATTTTCTTATTTTTATATAGGCTTTAGCTGGTGCAAAACAAGTACATACTTTTGACAGAAGTGCTGATGAGACTATTAGTTGGATTCATGAAAAGGATTCTGTTTTATCTAATGAAGATTATGGAAATGATTTAGAAACCATTCAAGCTCTAGTCAGGCGGCATGAAGGTTTTGAGGTAAGTAAATTTTTCAAGTTTTTATTAGTTTTCTAATTAAGGTTTTTTTAATTAAATATGAAATTAATTTCTACATAACTCATCTTTTCAACCCTGGATTGCTTTCGTGCTCTCTTTATCTTTTCTAATATATTTTTCAAACTCTCATAAGAAGTCTTCAGCAATATTTTAATGAGAATCTCCCGTTGACAGAATTACCGGGACTTGTGTGACAACTGCATTCATCAAGTTGAAAGTATTAAAACTATTAATCTTTGGATCTGAATGTGGAAACAGCAGTTAGTGTTTTAATTGGGTTTTATATAAATGCAGCAATTTTAGCTATCTCGGGCACAGAAGTTTCATATGAAGGGAGATGTATTTCCCCAATTAAGAATATTTAGAATTAATACCATGTTTTGCATGCAGAGTTTTCCCAACAGAATTACATCAAAACCTGATATCTCTCCATTGTATATTATTGTTAAAGAGAAAAGTTTCTGTTTTGCTGCTTTGAATTTTATGACAGGGTTAGTGTTCTTAAAAAAAAATTCAACAATTTTATCTGTAATTGAAGTCTTATAATTGAAATGACAATAAGTAGAAATATTTTTGTTTTTAGGGTGTAATATTATCGAAGACTTATGTAACTTAAAAAAATCCTAAATTATCTAATTCACTCTAAGGCTGTAGGCCTTAACTTTTTTCCCCATTGATGCCTTCTTTAAAGTAAATGTAACAATGCACGGCTTATAGGAATATTTGTGTAAAATGTGTTTAAACTCTTAACTGATTAGATTTTTTTCTTCATACTTTTTAGCGAGATCTTGCTGCCGTGAAAGAGCAAGTTGTTGCTCTGGTTGAAGAGGCACGTCGCTTAGCAGCTCAGTTTCCTGATGCTAAAGACCATATTGATGTGAAGCATGAAGATGTTGCTGAAGCTTGGAATCAACTACTTGAAAAATCTGCTGAGCGAAAGGACAAACTACAACAAGCTGAGCAGCTGCAAGCCTATTTTGACGACTACAGAGAATTAATGTATGTTGCTTTTTAAGAATAAGTCTTTCCATGTGCTTTAATATCTGAAATGAATTGTTTTTAATTTAACAGAAAAAGAAAACTGTTTTTGATTTTTCACCAAAATATTGCTGTTGATCTTTATGCATCAAGGGTATTTTTAATGTGTTAGTTTTATTTCTAATGTTGGCATGTAAAGAGAAACTGAAATTTGAATATGTGTAACTTCTTTTTAAATATAACCCTTTAAGTTAATGTAATTTTTTAGTTAAATTAGGAATTTAATTTTGACTGAGATATTAGGGAAGTATTGGTAATTTTATTTATCTGTGTCGCCAGAACAATTCCCAAATTTTGGAGTAATAATTGTAATTTTTTGTTGTTGTATTGGTTGCGACAGCTGTTATTTTCATGGTGCAATGAAATGATGGCTGAATGAAATTTTAAAGCTGCTCTACAGAATTAATTTTAATAACAGGTTTTTCATACAAATAACTATTAAGAATTCAAAAAAACATTTATTTGTACTGGCAATCTTTGCATTTGTCATTTCACTTTTAAATTTGTTATACACATGGAGATTGGAGAAATTACATATTGTCATGAAATACACTAGAAGTAAATAAAAAAAAAATCTTAATAGGGTACTTTTGTATTAATTGCATGCTGTTGGCGAATTGCTGATCAACCACCAAGTGATGTTTGCCAATGAAATGTGGTTAATACACAAGCAATATTACCCGTGAACCACAAAGCAATATTTGCCAATGGCATGCAGTTAATATGAAAGTATTCGTAGTAGTTAACTTTTAATGTACATGATGTTTGATATATCTGACTGTTATTATAGAATATTTTCAATATTGGGCTGACTTTTGTTTAGGCAAGCTTTATTCTTTTCCTATTCATCTTGTATTTTCTGCTGAATTCTGATAAAACCTGTTAAACATATTTTTAGGGCCTGGTCAAGTGAAATGATGGCTCTCGTTACATCACATGAACTTCCCAAAGACGTTGCTGGTGCAGAGTCACTTCTAGGACGTCATAAGGAATATAAATCTGAAATTGATACTAGGGAGGAGAATTTTAACATATTCTATGAAACAGGAGAAACTATAATAGCTTCTGGTCACTTTATGGCTGATGAAATTAAAGACAAGATTCATAGGTTGAAGAGTGCATTTTCACAGTTACAATCTACATGGGAGAAAAGGCAGGTTATTTATGAGCAAAATTTGGATGCCCAGGTGAGTTACTGTTACTTTACTATTTTGGAAAAGTGTACTTTAAAGTTTTTCAAATAATCTGGTTATTAAACTCAATTGCTATAATGTTTCTACTTTTAATTACTAGATTTTCAAAAAAGATGCTGAAATGTTGGAAGCTTGGTTGCAAAGTAGGGAACCTATTTTATTTGACAAACAATATGGAGATTCGATAAGTAATGTAGAAGAACTGATCAGAAGGCATGAAGATTTTGAGAAAACCATTGAAGCTCAAGAAGAAAAATTCCTTTCACTAAAGAGAATTACAATGGTAAATTTTCCTCACAAATGTATAATGAGACATGCAAATGTAGTTCTTTTCATAGATTTTTGGCTCTTTCATCAGAATTTTAAATTAATTATTTGTGTTTTAGATTGAAGATGCCTTTACTAAGCAGAAGCAAGAAGAAGAGTTGAATAAGAAAGAAGAAGCTCAAAGAAAAGAACAAGAAAGACTGGATGCAATTAAAAGGAAAGAGCAGAAGCGTATTCTTGAAGTAAGACTTCTGTTTTCTGTTCAGAACATTTATTTTTAACTCTTCAAAAATGAGCTTTAGAGGGCTAGGGTTTGGTTGACTTTTATATTTAATTCATTCTTTAGGGCACATTATATCTGATGTGATCTAAAAAATAATTAAAAAAAGAACCAATAGGCTTTGTCAGATTTGCTAATAGATGTAAATATTTATTACTATTTGTAATATAAATGCTTTAGTGCAAGAATGTAACTCAAGTAATGATTTGTGAAACCTGCATGTCACAGCTTTAGCTGTTTCTTCATAAAATACTATTTACTAAAAAAAAAAAGGTAGACAATAACATAGAAATATTTACCGTTAGTGTGAAAGGTATTTGGCCTGGAAAATTCACATCTGTCAAAATGTTAAGAAATTTTAGTAGAAAACATTTATTAAGTTTCTTACTTTTTATCTTTGTCATATTTTTTACTGTCATCTTACTTATATAAATTAACTTTATTTAAATACCAGAAGCCAACTATAGCTAAAATTAACATTCAACATATCCAAATGTCTGATTATCTTGAATTAGGTTGTCTGTATAAGAGTCGATTATTAACTGTTTTTCTTTACATTTGAATAGGAGAGGCGAAGGGAAGATGAACGAAGGCGTACACAAGAAATCGTTCTTAAGAAACCTGGTGAGGAAAGACCAATTGAGTATGAAGTTGATGGTGTTCAAACATCACCATTGTCTTCTCCTAAAAACCGAAACATTCCTGAAATCAGACATCCACCTGGTTTGTTCAGAACAAACAGCCAGAAAAGCTTGGATGGTGGAGACAACAAACTATCTGTAAAGAGAGGCGAAAGTATGCGAATTGAAGGCTTAAGTCCTTGGAAACCAGAATCACCTGCTCACATGAAGCGATCTGAAAGTATGAGATTGGACGAAAGACAGAAGAAGCCAAAACGTACTCCCAGTTTCACAACTAGAAGGCGCACCCAGAGCTTCAGAAGACAAAGAACCCAAGCTGACTTGCCACCTGTTGAAATCGAAGGATTTTTGGAGCGCAAGCAAGAACTTCAGAGTGGGGGTAAAAGGGCCACCATCAGGTCATGGAAAACTTATTACACTGTTGTTTGTGGTCAACTCTTGTGTTTCTTCAAAGACAAAGAGGCATTTATTGAAAATATTGCTGCTGCACCTCCTGTTAGTTTGCTCCAAGCCAAATGTTCCAAGGCAGCAGATTACACGAAAAAGAAGCATGTTTTCCGACTTCAGCTGGTAGATGGAGCCGAGTTTTTATTCATGGCCCACAATGAGAAAATTATGTACGATTGGATGAATAAAATCGCTTTCCATGCAGCTTTACCACCCAGCATGCAACTAATGAAGTATGACACTCATAAAAGCAATAGTTCAGACAGTGTGAATTCCAGTCAAAAGGCATCTGTGGTTAGTGAAGGCAGTACAATTGGCTCTACTGTAAATGACCCTCATGAAACCACATCAGCAACATCCAGTCAGGCATCATCTCCAGAACTGAGGCGATCAGTTCCAAATAATGCATCCCAGCCTTCAAGTGAGAGAGCCTCCATTTCTAGGTCACATCCTCCTCCATATGAAGAAGCCTTATTACGAGAGAAACAGAAACCTCCTATTCCACCCAGGAATGTCCCACCCCGACCTACATCAGATCCTCCTAGTAGACCTGGTAATCTGGAGTCTTCTATATCTGTTAAAAGTAGAATTGAAATGTTCCAGAATCAACAGCAAACAGGTCCACCGCCAGTTGCTCCTAGAGCATCATATCCTGCCAGTAAGTTCAGTCTCATGCTTTGTTATTTTATATTTATTTTCTACTTTGTAAATAAGCTGTGAAATATTCTGGCACCTTATATTTCACTTGATTGTAATGCAGAAATCAACTACTTCCTCTGCCATATTCTGTATTGGAACTGTTATTGGTTCTAAGCAATAGAGATGGATGGGGAAAAACGTGTAGGGAAGTACTTTGGAGGGTGGGAGTGTGCACATTGGAGGGTTTTTGTTTTTTTTTTGAAATTTTAATTAATTAAAAATTAAGCGAAATTTTGGCGTTTTTCCTTAGTAACTTTCCAAAATATTGCATTACAAAAATAATTTTTACACCATCTGAAAATGTAAAATAATACATATTTAAAAATATTTTTAGGCATTATTTATAACAATACTTTTCATCATTGCAATGAAATTCAAACCATTTTCATTGTTTAAACAAAAGTTTAATTATGTGTTTCTATTCCATTGTTGAAAACTAATGAATTTATATTCTTTTTTTATTGCATAAGTTTTACTATGAAATCTGTAAAGAAAATCCTTTAAGATAATTAGTATATTAGGAAATGCATCCAGAACGCCGGAAGATGTTTTAGTTCTTTTTATCATGTTTTAATACAGTTAACATGCTGCTCGATGTAAAACGTACTGTGCCATTTTAATATTGAAATCAAATGCATATTTTGTATGAGGAAGAAGAAAATGAAAATTGACGCTGATAAGGTGCAATTACATATTTGACACAGACAACTACTTGATTCTGTTTGGGGCGTTCATGTAGACAATGAACAAAACAGGTGAAAGGCCACTAAAAGAGCAGGGGTTTAATGCCTATCACAATTTAAAATGACTTTGTTAAGATAACCATGAATATTAAATTATGCATAAGAGATTCAATTGAAATTATATTCGCTGTGAACAAGCTGGACACCGAAGGCGGCTTGTAGGAAATATATCATATTGAAGTTGCTGCATATTCAAGTTTTGCTACTGGAACGCACTTTAAATTATAACAGTATATATCTAGGTAGTTGTTATTTGATATTAAAATGAAGTCTTCATATAAATGAATAACTAAAATATTTATTAATTTACTTATTTATATTTATTAATTTACTTATGAGAATCTGCAATTCTCTTCTAAGTTTTCTTTTGAATAAGAATTTTTTTTTCTTTGCAGTGCAACCACATTATAATGGAACTACTGTAACAAATAATCGAAACACAATTCATACTACAAGAGAATTCCAATATAGCATTGATGAAAATTCTAGTTCTTATAGTGATAACGGTAAGTAGAGATTTTAGTTTTTATGCAATTCTCAAATGCTTCATGCTTTCTAACATCGATTTACTCTTTCCCATAGATATTAACAACTAATGATTTGCTTTCTGTTTTAGTTATGTTTTTTTTAACCTTTTATTATTTTTATTTTGTTTTTATTTTTCTCATTCTTTATTATTTGATCCTGGAAACTATAATTTTGCATGTTTGTTTTGTTTTGAATAGACCATTCTAGTTTATCCCACAATTCTGCTCCACCCCCCTTGCCTCAGAAACCCCCTCCCCCTGCTCTACGTAGTCACATTGTCCCAGATTCAGATGATGATTGGCATCCAATGTCTGACGGAGAAATGGATAAACACGGTATGTAACTAGACCAAAAAATATAAATAAATACTGCAAAAAATTTTGATAAAACTCTAGATCAAGGTTTCTTAAATTATGGGTCAAAACCACAGTAAAAGGCTAAAAGTACCTTTTTCATTCAGATTCTTCAGTATTAGTGAAAATTCCTCAGAAAATTATCTTGACTTAAATATTTGAATAAAATGTGTCAAATAATCATTTTAAATTGAATATTGGGATTGTAACAAGATATTTTAAGGGGAAATAGGGTTGCATATTTTTTTTTCTAAAAAAGATGGGAATGGATAAAAGTTTAAGTAGTTTTAATTATTAAACTCTCCAAGTTCCAGAAGTAATAATAAATTGCTTCTTATTTGTTTGAATATTTTATTATTAAAGTAATCTTAATATTTTATAAAATGTCGACATAATTGTTCGTAAAGAATACTTTACTAAAATGATGTGAAACACATGATAGTTATGAATATCTGATAAATTACTTAATTAAAAATTGTCAAATTTCAGGTATGTATGGAAAACCAGAGTTAAGAGGACAGAATTCCGATTTTGTACACTACAGGCAAGTAAGTGTAAGTATCTGCTTTTGACTTTGTGAAAAAATTATATATAAAAATGCCATAAACTTTTTGGTCTGTATATATAGGGAATGTTAGATTAAATTTATTACCTTGTAGTAAATTTAAAGTTCAGAGTTAGAAGTTAAATATTGAATGCACAGTAGAAAATTAAGAAAATGTTTAGATGAAACTTCACTGGAAACAGAGATTTTAAAAGTTTCGCTTTATAATTAAATGCAAACTTTGGTGTAGTTTAATTTACCAGCTTTCATTTGCTGTGTAAAGAAAAGTTTTGCAATTTATGAATAATTAGATTTTTAAAAAGGGTTATGTGAAAGATTTTTTTTCTTCAATAAAGAAAAAATAATAATTTTTACACATTTAAAATCTCCGGGCATTTTATATGTCAGTCGGCAACTTATTTTTATTGCAGTGTTGAACTTCCAACCAGTTGCCAGATTTATTCCTTTCAGTCATTTATAGGCAGAAATTGTCTTTTAATAAAAGTTTTTATGCTTTTAAAAAATACAATAAAACTGTGATAATGTATGCATATTTTAGTTTGATAAAATTTAATGAACTCATGGTTTCCGGACAAATTTTTAAAATATTAGTCTAATAAAGAGGAAAAATATAATTCATTTCCCGATTCATATAGCTTAATTGATACATTAAAAGAAGAACTGGTTAATAGTAGTGCTGTCTATCTCCATCTTAATCTTTTTGAAGTTTTGCTTAGTATCATATTTCTTAATGTGTAAAAGATTATCTCTTTATCTGTGTCTAATTATTGAGATTTTAAATATTTGATGTGAAATTTTATAAACTGCTTATTGTGGGGAAAACATGAACAATAAAATTTAATAAAATTATCACTTCTTAATAAAGAGCATCAAAATTAGATATTTTTTATGTTAGTTATTCATATTCATTTGTTTTTGTTACATTTCTAAAGTAGGTATTGCTGTAAATTCATAGAACTTAGTCTGTTTTTATCTGCTATTTATTATCTCATGTAAAAAAGAGCGCTACATTGTTCCTTTCTTTGTTCTGAATTCTTTCCTAACATCCTTTAAAACATAAAGAAATATTAGCTGCTTACAATTAACATTTCTAATTGCTTCTTAACCCTTTGGTTCTTAAAATGACATCTCCAAAACAACCCACAAAGATGAAAGCCAATCGTGCTAGCATTAACACATGTAACATTGCAACTGACTTCTGTTAATTATAGCCAGCAGTAATTACAAAGCATTGTAATCCAAAAAAAGATCTAGATCTAGTCTTGACCTTGTACTGATGATTCTCGGATTCCAAAACCTTCCATGCTTTTGCGCTTCTGGGGTTGATTTCACCAAAATAGGGGTGAAGTGAAAAACAGAAGGGAATATGTTTACATTTTATTTAGTGTGACCTAACAAAGAACTCCGGAAATGTGCTCATCTTACTCATTGCCTTTTCGGGATTAAAATCGTCCCAAACAGCTATTTAGCAACGGATTCGGGAACCCTCCGTGCTTTTGCGCATGGGCGGGCAGAGTTATTTTCATCAAAGTGGGGGGAAAGTGAAGAATGAAAGGGTGTTGTTTACATTTTACTGAGCGTGATCTAACAAAGAATTCTGGAAATGCGCTCATATGACTCATTGCCCGACACCCCTTTCCGGTGTAAAATCGTCCAATAGTGGTAGTCTTGGAATCCGTTGCTGAACAGTAGTTTTTCCATTTTGAAATAATCAGTAGTAGACATTATGAAAACAGACTGCTATGCATAATATAATTGGATACTGTTCGTTTCTTCAGCAGTCCCCATTACATCATGCCCAGTGCATTTAACTCGTTAGTAATCAAGTACTGTGACCACCGTCAGTAGTATCTTGTACTGAAGATTGATTGGGAATTGAATCTTTGAATATTCAGACTTCTTATTGAGAATTCGTATGGCTCCTCACATGCGAGGCCAAAACTTTTGTATTACTCCTTTGTCTAGGCATAAACCGTGTATGTCAAAAATTCACATTATTGCATGTACTCTTTTGGCTCAGGTTCCTATTCAGTGGCTACACATTGTGGCACTGAACTGCTGGTATGAAAGAATTAATTTTAAAAAATGCATTATTGAATTATATCGCATATAGTCATATCATCATTGGTGTTTTTTTTTTTAATGTTTCATTTGAGAGCAGCTTTCACTTTTATTTCTGCAAAACCTCATGCTTGCATTAACTACAAGACTAACATCAGAAATTAATACCTATAGGGCTATGAATCAAGTGAGACGACTCATGCTCGTCACTTATCTTTACCTCACAAGGTTCAACCCTTGCCGGGCAGTCAAGTCCGTCCATTCTCAACACTGGATGTCCGTTCCAGAACCACATCCTCTGAAGGGTCATCGGAAGGGGAAGTGGTCACAAATGACCGAAAGATCAAAGAGAAAAAGAAAGGAGGAATGTTCGGTTTCCTCAAAAAGAAATAAACATAGCCCATATATTTTTGTGTAAATTAAGAGAGATTATATATTTTGTATATAGACAATTGGATTACAAAAGTGACAACTGGCTTTGTCTGCTTCAATGGATGGTAGAACGCTTCATTGAGAATCGTGTATCTGTATATAAAAATGAAATGAGTGGTTTTATAATGATCTTTTTTGTCAGGAAATCAAGTGACTGTACCGAAACTTTAATTATTGTGTTTCTGTGTGTGAAGCATTTATTTAGTTTTATATTTACACAGAAAATGTTTTAAGACTTCAAAATAACTTCAGTTGAACATGTGTAGGCATCTTAAAATGTTGTATTGAAAAACAAATCTTTGTATTACATTAATTATAAAAGGCATTTCAAGAGAGATCTGTATACTGGTAAACAGTGTGTTGTATTAAATTGTTCAAAGTTCTTCATCCGAATAACAAAATTTTGTGCAATATAGAAAGATTTATACTTCAACTGAAGTCATTGCTTGAAATCATAATAAATATTTTGTTAAATTATTCTGTTTCTTGTGTTTATATATGCAAAAAAAGACAAATTACAGAAATGACAATCATGAGATTTATTCAGGAAAACACATTCAGTATATAACAAGATTAAATAAACTATCCACCGGGAATGTATAACAACTTGATCAAACATCACAGAGAACACAGAAATAAAAGTCAAATCAAATTTCCTTTAAACACCAATATAAATGGCAAAAATTGACAGCTTTATTAAAACATTCCTACACTAATTTATTTAGTTTAAAATACATTTACAACCTTGTATAATTAATTTTTTTTTATCACAGTAAGTATATTTTTCAGCTTAAGTATCTTTAAAAAAAATCTTGAAATAAATGTTCGTACCAAATATCCTTCATGTAATATATTTGGTATTATAAAAAATTCGCATGTAAAATGGAATGCTTAATATATACAAGTTAAAAAATAAATAGAATACTATAGTAAAATATTCTGTAGGATAAGTAAACATGAATTCTGTAGTATACAACTTCTTTAAATTATAAAATACCCAATAGTTTGCAGGATTTTATGCTACACTGGTTATTTTTGGATATCCTGCATTAGAATTGTACCACAAAATTTTCTCTCTCGTCCAACTTGAATAATGATTCAAATCTTTTTTATTCACTTAATAGGTGGAGTTTTTCTTTGTAGCAGTTAGAATTTAAAGTTTTTCAAATATGATACAGCGTGATTACAGAAGAACACTCCCAACTTTGAAAGGCTATATTTTGGTAACTAATTTTGCTCTGTACCCTTATGGGTGATTTAACCAAATAACTTGGAGGAATATTCTGCATAACATTCATTGAGAGGAGGAGGTTCTGAAATTTCATTTTGTTTAGCAAGAGATATCACCAAGAGATCCCTTAATCTCATTACAAGAGTCGGTTCATGTCGATTACATTAAAATTCCAATAATTTTTTATTGGGATACATAAATTAAGATTTTTTTCCCCTCCACCACTGTCAACTTAAAGAAAGAATAACTATAGCCATCCAAATCATAAAATCCTGTCAAGAGTTGGGAACCAAGTAGATATCTTTTGGGTTTCTTATGGTGGTCACATTGAACAGTTATGAATTTATGGTATTAATAACTTAACAGTGTTATTTTTAAAGTAATTGACCAGCCCAAGCCGTAATTTTTGTCATTTTGTGAATGTTGCCTTTCAATGTTGGGTTCTTGTTTTTTTTTAATCACCCTGTACACTCGGCAGATATTTACATGCTTATCAGTTCACATAGAAGATTTCCCTTTAGAAGGAGAAAATTTCATCTTTTGTTATATAATTTGTACTAAAATATAAATATGCTTAGAATGTTCAAATTTATTTTTGGCACATGCCTACTTTGATATGAAAGTGAATGTAATATCCAAAGCAGGGATGCTAACACAATTGAAAAGATAATATTTACCATGTGAATGACACATAGTAAATTAAATTGATCCTTTTAACCCTATCCCGCCTCGAACCGGCTCATTTAACAGAGGCTGGGGACTCGGGCGCCCAAGTGAATTTTATGGAAGAAAAGTGGTTCATTTCTTTGTTGACAATTGATCTCCCAAACTTGGGTGTCGTCCTCCTGGAATTTCTGTAGAGAAAAGGATTTCATTCTGTTTTCATGAACGAAAATTTACTTCAGTTTTTGAGGTACTGGAATTCTAGCCGGGTTCAGAGAGTTAAACGATGTTTCTTTAAAAAAAAATCCATACATTATAATAAATTTAATTTCTATCATAATGACTTTTTGGAAAGGTAGTGAAACATTCAGTTTTAAAATTTTTTACACATTTAATAAATTTTAATACTTCCAAATGCTTACATTAATAACAGACACCAACAGAAAAACAGTCACAGCACCATCCCATCTTAGTTTGTGATTGATGTTTCCAATTAACTAAATTTTACTACTTTAAAGGTATCAAAGATTCATATTTGTGATATCATATATAAATCTTTATTATATTTGAAAAACATTTAAAAAGTTTAAATGCACACTGAATAACAGTGTTTATATTAAGTACAAAATATTATTTAAGAAAGCTCACATTTTACTTAAATTTTATGAAAATATAAAATAATTTTTTTCACAAATATTTGGCATTCTTTTGAATACGAAATAAAATTAGATGTATTACACAATTAACTAACTATCATACAAATTGTAACCTTTTTTCTGATAGAAAATGTTAGCACTCCATTGAAAACCAAGATAGGATGTCGCACATTAGTCACATGATCCTGTTGCTCTCCGCCCGAAGGTGCAGGTATTCAGCAATGAAGATGCGGAGAATTTTGTTCATATTATCTATTGTGGGATGGTGAAGACTTTCCCGATTGTCACTCTCGCGGTGCCACACGTGAGGGAAAGGAGTTGGGATGAGATGCACAATTGGAACACCTAAAATAACAGCGAAATTTTTAAATGATGAACACAGTAAAATAACTTATCTTCGAGACATAATTGTCAGTATCTAGCGGCCACAAAAGCCATCAGATTAAGGAGGGAGAGCATTTCGCCTCTTAGCACAAATAAAAAAACTGTTTGCAAAAAGTATTAAATTCATCTACCAATTTTATAAAAGTAAAATATACAGTAAAACAAACCCTGGTTAACTGAAACCTGGGTTATCTGAAATGCCTCTGAAACCACAAATCAAAAAACACTGTACTGCACTGAAATAATCGCGAAGGCGAGACTTTTTTGCAATGATACCCCATTTTTTTCTTCTTTTAAGCCTCCCCAAGAAGGTCTGTGATTAATTTTAGGATGCTAAAACTAAAATTAATGGGTATTAACAATATTAAATAAGATATTGTTTACTTGTGCCTGTCAGGCACAAGGGTTTAACTTTAATAAAGAACATGAATATAGCCTACAAAAAGAATATTAAATTTGTTTTACACTCAAAGCATTTCAGAATTACTCACTGTAATCAGATACAAAATAGATGTTCATGGCTTAACCAAAAAAGTCTTTATCTGACACGGCTTTCCCTATTTAGTTCGATTAACTGGGGTTGTACTGTACCTAGTTAAAAATCAGTTTTTTTTTTCATTTAAATTAATGAGTGGATGTATTAATAAGCATAAATTTAGATTTATTATTCATAAAAATAATTTTCTTCTGACAGTTTAGTTATATTAACATCTCTTTTGAAGGAACATGCAGGCAATTTTGGAACAGGCCTCGTGATTTTCAGCCTTGTCAGATGCCAGGAATAACAGGCAAGACAGCACCCCACCCCCAAAAAACCCACATTATACCACCTATAGAACGTTTGATACCCAGGGATTTAATAAGCACCAGGTTTGCTTAAAATTTTTTAAGAAAGTTTAAGATTTTTTTTCTTTCGATATTGATTTACGTTTTTGCTTTGACTCCAAATTTTTTTTCTATATTTCAGAATACTAATAAAAGTGTAATTTTTAAAACTTTTTATTATATCAAAGACTAAAAAATAGAAAATATTTCATAATTCTTTATTATAATTTTTATGGAATCTAATAATCAATTTTTCTCAAATCCACTTTACCAGATGGCGTGTCTTGTATTAAATCAAAAATTAAGCAATTAATTAATTATTAAGTTCTGGAAATATAGGATGATTATAAAAAAAACTTTGCCTATATATGAGCCCCTAGCGAGCATACCGTTATAGGGAATGGAATAAAATTGGGAATGCAGGTATTATACATTATGCACTCAAGAATGATGCGAGAAACAATAGTCCAGACAAAAAAAGCTCTTGTTATTATTTAGTATTGGTTATTTTCTCTTTTCCCCTCATCCCTGCTTAACACTACCATTTTTCGCTTTAAAAATATCATTCCGATTCCATTTTAAGTTTTTTACTGTGAGGATCATGTTTCCGTGAAAAAAAGTAGGTGTTGCAATTTCAAAATTTTTTTCACTGTGAGAGCTGGACTTTTGTTTTGCATATGATTCTTGAGCGCATACTGTATAATATCTGCATCCAAAATTTTATTCTGTTCCCTATAACGGTATGTTCGCTAGGAGAACATATATCAAAAAAGTTTTTTTATAATCACCTTGTATTAAAATAGTTTATTGTCATCGGGAACACGCTACTGTTCAGACTTCCAGAACTTCGACACTCCAGGAAGCGAGTGAAAAATTTATCATAAAATTACATCTTCACAAACGCGAAACAAGTCACGATCAATAAAAGTGTGTAATGGATGTGCACAACTTGGTAATGAACGTTTTACCCAAATCAAATGCCCACCAAAATTAAATGTTTGATTCTAGACGTTATTACAGACGATATAACTTACAGACCCACATAGATGACGGATCTTTGCAGTGGCGTAGCAAACGTAAGTGGTGCCCAGGTCATAATTTTATATTTCCGCTTCCCTCCCCATCATCATCAGTGACTTAGCTTGTGGGAACGGGGATTGACATCTTTCGTCCCCTCATCGTATTTGACTTTAAAAAATGGCATAATCGCATTAACGATTTTTTATCCCAGTCGTCATCAGTGGCTTAGCAAGAGTAAATGGCGCCTGGAGTATGATACTTTTTTTATGACTTTAAAAATGGCATAAAAAGCAGTAATTATTTTACTCCATGGCGCCTGGGGGGGGGGGGTCTATACCTCCCTTATGCCCGGTCACTACGCCACTGCATCTTTGATGGAATCCGGTCAGGGGTGTATTTGGAGCCGGTGGCCATTCCGACACTGCTTTTTTTCCCCCCTGTGAGAAATAAATAAGATAAAATTGTGTAAACGGCCTTAAAACAACGCAATTTTTATCACTCTGGTTAGAACATTTCGGCACTGTTTTTTTTGCGAATACACCACTGAATCGGGCCTCGAACCCTTCGGTCCCGAAACTGAGATCTTGCCATCGCGGCCTCTTCTGCAACAATCGCAAAAGAATTTAAAATACGTGTTAAAGTGGAGGTTTCAGACAATTGGTATAAGAAAAGTACATTGATAGATCGCGGAAAAATTGCTTACAATTCCGTATATAGGCAGTGGCAGAGCAAGGGGGTGAAATAAATGCCGCAGACACCAATCTTGAATGGGGGGAAAGAGAAAAAACTCCATCCGCCATTTATCAGTGCTATACTACTGTACATTGAATTTACGAGCATCATATTCTTTGTCTATTTCTTACTAAATTGGAGTATTTTAAATGACAGTTAAATAAAATAAAATTTTAATAATTATTTCTAAATTGTGTTGAAAACTTCGAAACTGAATAGCATCTAAGAACAAGATGACTGAAAAAAATAAGGTGAGTGGAATTTTTAAGGAAGATCTTAACGTGGTTGATACTCTGAATGGATAATTCTTCATGCTTATATTAATTTAAAACAGGATTTAGAATTCCCATAGTTTGAACAGTTTCCGATTTCACTTTCACTATACACACAGTCCGTGTCAGATCCACCACCACATCATTAAATTTATCGAACATTTGGAACAAAAGTAACTACAGAATAAGATAACATTTTAACTGTAATGCCATGTTATGTTAGTAAAATTTAAGTTCAACAACATGCTAGATAAATATTTTAGTCAACAATTTTTGTTCAATTTCTAATTAACAAACCTATGTGAGAATAATTTTTAAAATTAATGTTTTATGGATGGAATTATTTAAAAATTAGGTATCGAAATCAGCAGACTAGATTATACCTGAAAACCTTATTAAATAGATAATTCGAAAATATTCTAAAATGTGTAACAAAACGCAAATGAATTTTAGAATGAACAGTTTCATTTTCAATGAAATAATCCCCAACAAATTACAATGCATCGCAATGATTCCTTTTGACAGATTCCGCTATCTTTTGGAATGAACTTGCTGTAAGAAAAAACACTATACACACGGAATCATAAATGTCCAGTTAATCAGCCCGCTATTCAGTAAAACAGTTTAATTTAGCTCGATTACCGTTATCCGTTTTCAAGCTACATACGAAGACTATTTTTAGAAGGATTACGTTAATTCCGTATCGTTCTGGGATGACGAAGAAGACACCTGAGCCTACACCCCTGCTTCAAACTTCCACACCACACCAGCAGGACATCTGTGCCTGATGAACACCAACCTGCATACATTGTGGAAATCGAGTCTCGAACCTGCGACCCTCGATAAAACAAATTTTAAGTCATAAGATAAAAGTTGTACATTGAAAACATTTGAGCTTTTATCTTTTTCTACTTCATCATCCTCAGAATCGAATACGATACTGTAGCCATTGTCCTGTATATCGTCCCATGTCCATCCAACTGGTAAATTTGCTGTAATGGCTTCAGGAACAGGGGCATAGGGCGGATTTCTGGTCCTGTATAATCTCCAGAAGGATAATTATTTTTAGTTTTCACATAGTACTTTACACTACGGCACACACCCGACTCCAGAAATAAACAAGTTGCCTTCATTTCATTGGAATCCACTCTTGAATGAATTATATATGATAAATTAATCAGCCGAGTCTTAAGCCGGACATTAACGACTGCAGTATTCAACGTCATTCCATTTTTAGTCCATCCATTTAGGCAGGCCATTCACGTTTTCTCCAAGCAACGCAAATCCATCCAGTAATAGTCGCTCCTATTATCGACCCCAGCTTTCTCCGATTTCCTCGCTGAACACTCATCCCAAGTCTCCCCCCACACATACCTACGTCCACCGGTGTTGATTTATGGTCCGGCAGTCCAAATGGAGTGTTGGATATCGGGACCGGTTGGATACCCAATCTTCCGCACAAATTCTAACCGGTTTTTCACGCGGACGAACAGTTGGATACCCAGTCTTCCACTCAAATTCTAACCGGTTTTTACACTGACGATTGGTTTTGGCGTGAATGTCCAGCCTTATCTCCTTTAATACTAGTTGTATTTACGTTCTTGAATAGCACTGAATTTTGAAATCGAGTCCGAAAAATCTCATTTTGTTTCGGTCGGGCGTGAAACATTTTCAATTGAACTGATGAACCGATTTTTCATTTTGTTTGTTGAATGTATATCGACAGAAATAACGATGAAACGACACTTCAGACAATAAAACCTTCGTAATTTCGACTCCAACTCTAATAAAATACCAAGAAATCAATAAAAAGAACCCAATGTTATACCAAATGGTAAAAATGTATTGCAAATAGACTTTAATGTTAAGATAATAAAACCCACTGTAATGCCTCAGAAGTTATAGTAAAAGTAAGGATAAACATTTATTATTATTTTGAAACACTGAAAAAGAGGAGAAATACTTTTTATCGGCCCAAGTTCAAAAATGAATTAAAGCATTTATATTTTACCTTCAAATGGTGGCGTCAGACATTTCGGTTGCAACAATCGCGGCGAAAAATTTACAAATGCGTTTGGAAGTTTATTAAAATTGAAATATTATTTTGAAGATAATTTTGTACGCTTTTTTTATACGACACAAAAGCCTTTTACACTAATTTTTTAAAAAACTTAACGACGAAAAACTGCGCGAAAACGCCAACATTTCCCATATTTTAAATTAAAATTTCGAAAAAATAAATGACTCATCCACTATCAACAGTCTAAAACTTCGAAAACCCACTGTTAATAGTGAGTGTTTTATATAAAAACCTGCCATCACGCCCTCGGCGCAAGACCTTCTACAAGCGTAGCGACCGGGGAATATACATGCCCTGGGGGTTCTGTGTCCGATGCGCACAGGCGCATTTGCGCACATCATTAACTAGTGGAATTTCCGCACACATTGTAGGTTTACTGGATCTTAATTACCTTTGACAGGAAAACTTGGCGAACAACTAGAGGGGCAATAGAGAATGCATACTTGTCGTTCTGATAAAAGAGTGATTGATGGATGAGGGTTCTTTTCTATGGGTTAATCACCATGCTCCCAAGGGAATATTGATAATTACCTTTAACCCCTACCGCGAAAGCCATGCCAAATCATATAGACATCGATAAAGTTTACAATACTGCAACCTTCCCAACGCTTGTGCGCAAAGGACACTACTTAATGACTTAGCGCTAATGAGGCTGTGCGCAAGTTCCACAATACCGCTCTGGTTGCCATGGGAACAAAATATTAGTGTGTTTCGCAGGGGGTTGCCAGCTCCCCCCCCCGTCGTTGAAAAATTTTGTACGGGGTATTCAACCGTAGTTGATAAATAATAATCTGGCGAAAATTTGAGACCAATTTCATTACACTCGCCCCTCCCCCCGTACAGAGGTCATGCCTCCTTGTCGGACAAACTCTAGCGCCATTCCCGGTGTTTCGGCACCTTTTTAAAGTAAAATATGATGAATGAGCGAAAAAATAGTTGTAATAACCGGCGCCATTTACCCTTGTTTAGTCACTGAGGACGACCAAGGTCGAAAAAATCATATTTCGCTCCGGGCGCCACTTACACTCGCTACGCCACTGCGAATCCCATGTATGCAGTTTTTTTCCCCCTTGCTGGCATCCAGTTACAAGCAGCAACCAAGCATTTCTCCCGCGATATGAGCAAAACATGACTTTTAAGATGATAATGGTTTTAGGCTATTATCTGTAAACTGCAAAGAAAAGAAAGTAATTCTACAAAAAGTTGCTTTAAAGTCTTGTTCCCATGGTCAGTGGTTTCGGGTTCGTCATCTGAAGTACGCCTTATTTCCCGTCCTGGTACCGAAAAAGAATCGTTATCGCTCGGGGTTTTTTGGGGTGACTCGACCGTTCCGTGAAATGTTGGTAAATGCTCAGACATCAAGGGTCAGAGAGTCGATGCACGGAGACCTCGCTGCTGTTTCTATGGGCTGTTGCAAATTGTGTATGCGTTGTGGGATTTGGATTTTCTGACGCAAGATTCTTAAATCAGGGATGAGATTACCAAAAAAGCAAAAAGTCTGAAAAAATGTGCGAACGACATTTGAGCAATAATACTTAAGAATTTCAAGTACAACAAATATTGTAATTGCTACTATCTATCCTATTTATATACAATTTTCCCTTAATGAGAAAAAATAGTACGAATTAGAAAGAAATTATGGTACCATTATAAAGCACACATCAGTAAAACATCTGTTTGTTGAAATTAATCATTGTGTATTCATTTTTAAAATAAAAATCAAATATAATACTGTGGATAAACATTCATTGAATTGAAATTTGGAATATTGAGTACACTTTTCAAGATCAAATGGAAAATAAACAACACAAACAACAAAAGAAACACAAAAATGTATTAACTATATTAGTTGCCATTTTTTTTTAAATACAGCTCTCTCGAACAGATTTTTTATATTATAAGAAGTTGTTTTTCCTTTTTTTGGATGGTTGCCTCTCTACTTCGTTAGTAATTATTTGATTTGAGTTTTTGGAGCTCAAATCTTCAGATGTATCCCCACCCCTTATTTTGAAAAAGTTTTATTTGATTAAAAAAGTCGGAAAATTTGTGAAAAATCGAAAAAGTCGGAAGAATCTCATCCCTGTTAAATAGAATAATGCTGTGCCGAAACTGTGGTTAAAATTTATTCATCACAAAAAAATATTATCAAAATAATGGAAAGTGGAAGTCATAAAATTCAAACAATGGATTACGATATAAAAGAGCAAAAAAAAAAAAAAGTTCAATTTCATGAACGATGCCAACATCTTTAAGATAAAAAATATTTGGACGAGGTGTTTCATCCAATAAAAAGTCCAAATTAAAATTACTAGAACTGAAGTGTTTCAAACGAGATCTAGTAAAAGTCACACACTCTATTAACCCTCTGACTGCATATTTATTTTGTATAACTATTTAGATGCAACGTTTTAAAACCATGTTCAAACACCGTTGAACCAAGCGAAATGTTATTTACATGCATGGCTTTATAAGTATAATATGATTCAACATTTTAAAAGTGATAAGTAAACCCATTAGCTTGCGAAAATCGCAGGACGCAACAGAAAAAAAACGAACTTCCGACCCGTGGAAATCGCGGGATATGCAGTCAGAGGGTTAAAATATGGCGAACCGTTGAAAGTTTCCTTGGCTACAGACAGGAGGGGAATCAGCAAAGAATAAATATTTGTGTGTCAGACAAGTGAGCCCAATATGTAGTCGGGTTAAAATTACATCATGACACCTATTTAGTGAAGACCAGTTGGACAACACCGGTTCAATAGAATGGAGCTTGTAGTTTGCCTCCATGTACCACTGACCTTGCCATTGGCGAAAACATCAATGACTAATTGGCTGTTCTTATAGTATCTGTATAATATGCACTGGAAGCCTTGGCTGCTGTGTCTGCCAATTCGTTTCCGTCCATAACTACATGAGAAGGTATCCAAGTATGCATTGTGGGAACGGTGAGGCTGGTCGGGATCCGAACAACAAATCCCCAAGTACGACGGAAACAAAACGTTGCGAAACTATGCACAAAGGCAAAAAAGAAAAAAACATGTTGTTTTTACTTGAGATTTCGAAAAATAATTTATCCAAAGTACAGGGTGTCCGAATCAAATGTGCCTAATTTGAACAGTCAATTAAAAAAAAATCTATTAGCGACACGTTGGCGAAATTGGCTGTTGAATTCTTAGATTTTGGCGCCAATTTTTATTTATCGCTTTTATATGAAAACTGAGGACGTATGCGTACAAAATGCAGAATATACAGAAACTGTCGCAGCGTGTTGCATTTCCTGAGGAGATGTTATCTCGCATCGACAATGAACACTATTTTCTAAATCGCATCATTTTTTCAGATGAAGCAACATTTTCATGTGAGCAACAAAGTGAATATAAGCACAACTGCAGAATTTGGAGCTCAGAAAATCCCCACGCAGTACAGGAAGTGGAATGAAACAGTCCAAAAATCAATGTGTGGTGTGCTCTTTCACATGCTACAGTCATAGGACCATTTTTCTTTGCTGAGACTTCCGTGACGGAAAACATTTACCTGGACATGTTGCAAATTTACGCAATACCCCAAATGCAGCATGCACAACCCACTGTTATCTTCCAACAAGATGCTGGGGCGCAGATGGGCGAGCATTTTGTTGGAACTGGACTTCCGGCTGGATGTCCTCAGGACTACCAAGAGAGCACATGTGGAAGTGCACTGATTACTAATCCCAGACCAGATCTGTCTCTCGTCACCAACAATAAAACTCGCGCCATAGCACTGCAAGACGTTCATTATTTCATTGTTAGAGCACCTAAATTTCAGTAATTTTAAATTTAAAAGAGTAATTGTCGTTCTAATTTCAATTTAATAGCTCTAAAATAGTGAAATAAAATTTGCTATCTATTGATATAAAATTTATCTCGCTATGATCAATAGTTCCCGAGGAATTTTAAATTATATTAATCATATTTTTGAAATTAACTTCCGTTTTTTAATAGAAAGTAGTAAATTACGTCAGTGGTATATGACGTGCGTGATATAGTTTGGACGCCACGATGCATCTGATTAGTTATTGCAATAGTGATGATATAATTTGATAATATTTTTGGCAACGTTTGACAAGCAGAGAAGTGCTTTGTTTTGATTAGAAATTCGAAAAAGAATTCCTTTGAAATTTTAACTTACGTTTGACAAACTGAGAATTTCATGGTTATTGAATTATAATAAAATTGTTAAACAACGAAAAATACTTCACACGGAATGTTGTTTACCAAGAGGTTTTTTGAATAAAGAAATATGTAAATAAAAAAATATTTCCTGTCATAAAACATATGTTTATTTTATTTGCTTTCAATCAATGTTAAACATTTCTCTCGCATATATATCTATTTAAACACGCCAAATTCGACGGGAAATCTCTCGAATGAAGAGGCAATTTGCACCCATCATACCATGACGGGTGATTTTCTAGTTTCTTAATAAAAAGTTTGCGAGTACTGTTTTCCAATTTTACATTTTTCTTATGCATTTTAACTTTCTGTTAAGTATAGCGACCTCCCCAAATTAGGGACATTTGATTTGGTCACCCCGTATATTTGTGCGAATTTTTGGTAGTTCTACGTCCAACGGATTTCTTGCAGTGCGTCAAGAGACAAAAAGACAAGTATCTTACTATTTTGTTATTATTAGATGCTGCATCATTTATAAATTTGGCGGGAGTTTCGGGAAATTTCACAGGGCCTCGGACCCAATTAGTTCGGATTAACAAGAATTCTATTTGTAAGAAAATAATTTATATTACAATATAACCTTTTAACTGGATTCAATTTTACATAAATAAGTCCGGAAAAAATATTTCTAAAGTTGGAAAATAATTTTATTCATTAGAATAATGTTTCATGATCAAACCGAGGAGATGAAGCGAAAACATCAGAATGCAATGAAGTTTGCATAATCAAAAAATATTACTTATTCTGCTATGACCATTTGCAGTCCCTCATATAAAATACATACCGTCATTTTAGTTATTTGTAAACTCCCTAGCCGTCTAGAACTAGGAGTAATTGCTACACACTGAAAAAGAATAGAAAACCGATCATTTAATGTTACCAAAAACTGAAAAACGGTTCGTTTTCACCAGATTAATATGAATTAGAATGACGCTCGAATGTGAAGAAGCAAACGAATTCTTAATGGCTTCTCCGACTGCCGATTTTTTTAAAAAAGTCGCTAATTAAATGCAAGTTCGCAAACATGTTCAAATACGGTTGAACGAAGCGAAATGTTATTTATGTCCAAGGCTTTATTACTATAATACGATTCAACGCTGCAAAAGTTCTAAGTAAACACAATAGCTTGCGAAAACCGCAGGATGCAACAGAAAATAGACTTGCTTCCTACCTGCGGAAATCGCGGGATAAGCAGTCAGAACGTTAATTTCGTTTTGCAACGGAAAAAGTGCCTTTTTTTGGTATTTACTCTATCCTCTTTAAGTTGGTCTCATCTTTTTTTTTTTTTTAATTCTCCCAGTGTAGTTATACATATACAGGGTGTTCCAAAAAAAGTGGAACAAGCGTTTATTTCCTTAAACGTTGATCCTAGACGTATACTTGTAGTCGTCAGATGATTTCGAGGCCAAAATATCTGAAGATTGCAATAATTTCTCTTTACATACTTCGCATACGAAAAAGTAAAATATACATATATAATAGTGCTATGGGCCAAAAAAGTGGAGCGTCAAGAACTGTACTCCTCACAACACAAATAAAATCAGAAATATGCATTATCTCTACTAATAATAAAGCAGACTGTGTGTTGGCGCTCTACAGGTCGAGGCAACTGGACTTAAAGCTACAAAATTTGGCATAAGCATACTTGAAAGGTGGGAGGTCCACCTCGGATTTTAATTATTTAAAAAGTAAGCGAAATTTTGGCGTTTTTCCTTAATAACATTCGAAAATACTAGAGCACAAAAATTATTTTTACATCATCTGAAAATGGAAAAAAATTACCTTTTCAATGATATAGTTTAAGTTGCTGCTCTACAGCGCGCGCGTTTTCCTCTAATTTTAATAAATGTTTAAAAATATTTTAAAGCATAATTTACAATACTTTTAATTGTTGCAATGAAACTCAAACTAAGTGGTGTAGTCGCAAGATAAGCAGTGCCGGAATGCTCTAAACTGGGTGACAAAAATCGCGTTGCTTTAAGGACGTTTTCATAATTTTTCTTACATAATTCTTGTGGGGAAAAAAAAAAAAAACACGCAGTGACGGAACAGCGTTCCAGCTCCACTACACCCCTGTCCAAACCGTTTCCATTGTTTTAAACAAATATTTAATTGCTTGTTTCTCTTCCATTTTTGAAAGCTAAGGAATTTCTTTTTTATTTCATCAATTTTTCAATGAAATCTGTAAACAAAGTTCTTTAAGACATTGAGAAATACATCCAGTACGCTGTTTATCAGCATGTTTTAATCCAGCTAACATGCTGCTGGACGTAAAATCTGCGGCGCCATTTGAATGTTGAACTCAAATGCGTATTTTGCACGAGGAATTAAGTTGGTGAAGTTGGCGCCGACAGGGTGCAATTAGATGTCACATGACACGGACAGCTACCTGACTCCCTTAGATAAGTTCATGTAGAAAATGAACAAAACAGATGAAAGGCAACTAAAAGCGCACGAGTTAAATGTCTATCACAATTTAAAATGACTTTGTTAAGGGAACCATGAACATCAAATTATGCATAAGAGATTCAATTGGAATTATATTCCCAGCGAACAGACTGGTCGCCGAAGGCGGCTAGTTACTACATAACGAACATGTGTATTATTATATCGCAAGAAAGAATTATAAAAATTTGGAAGTCTCTAACAGGAATTAATACAGTTCCCATAAAATCTTAAGTAAAACGATGATCGATTGACTAACATCTTCTTTCAGCGTTTTATGTTCGTTAACCGATCCTCCATTGTAAAGGGTGCGACAGTGAGATGAACGAATTTGCAATCCTGTATATAGTAAGTTATCTAAAGCAGAAAACGAGAGTGACTCCATCTGGAAGGCAAAACATTACCAGCTATGATGGATCGATGAGCAGCGCACATTCACTGTGATTGGTTAGCTCAAACCATGCATGCATATCACACCCATTTTAATCTTGCATGGAAGGATCCAGTTCCTTATACATGTGCAATCAAACTGTGGACAAATAACGTTGAGAAAGCTGGCAATATTTTGGAGAAGAGAGAAGTTGGAGTGGAAACATGACTGCTTACACCAAAGAACATTGCAAGCCTTCGGCAAAAGTTTCATTTTCAAGCAACTGGAACAATCTGGGCTTAGAGGCAGAGAGAGAGTTGATGGTACTTGAGGCACAATATTTATGTTTTGCCCTGTCTCCAGTCCCAATTGTGCACTACTGGCTTCAGAAGTGTAAAATAAATTCAAAAATATTGTCTTAGTAGCGTCGCTCAATGCTAGCAGCCAAGACACGTATACCCCCTTGACAACACCTCACTATGCCACTGTCCGTGCCTTTATTTGAATGTAGAGTCCGTCGAAAAAGTATCCAAACACTGCTCTTTATTCCGAGACTAATTATCGAAAAATAAAGCTACAAATGCCTGCCACCATAGAAATGTGCCCTCTATAAGTGCATATACATTTTTTTCATGCAAGGTGTCGTCTTCATATTTAGATTTACACAAACTTAATATTTTTAAATAGCAACACTTAATTTTAAATGCATATCCATATTTTCCAGATTAAAATAGCACGCATACATATAAAATGTAACAATTTTGAGTAAACGGTTGATGAGTTATGAGCAATTGAAATTTGGGATTCCTAATGTTAAATGGCCAGTCCCGTCTTCTGAAAGCTTTTCGTTATTGCTGTATATCTTAAAAACTACTTGTCGGAAATGGTTGAAATTATATTATATTTACTTATATTTTCTAATTTTTATTAATTTTTAAATTTATAAGTTAAAATTTTTTCAATAGAAACAAAAAAAATTGATGCCAATCGAAGGAGCCTGACCTAAAACTTCACTGTTCAAAATTTCAACCATTTCCGTCAAGTAGTTTTTAAGATATACAGCAATAACTAAAAGCGTTCAGAACAGCCTGAACAGACGGGACTGGCCATTTAACATTAGGAATCCCAAATTTCATTTGCTCATAACTCATTAAACGTTTATTCAAAATTGTTACATTTTATATGTATGCGAGCTATTTTAATCTGGAGAATAAGGATATGTATTTAAAATTAGGTGTTGCCATTTGAAAATATTAAGTTCGTGTAAATCTAAATATGAAGACGACTCTTTGCATGAAAAAAATTTATATACACTTATAAAGGACACATTTATATGGTGGCAGGCATTTATAGCTTTATTGTTCCATAATTTGTCTTGGAATGAAGAGCAGCTTTCTGATACTTTTTTGACGTACATGCTGTTTGATTGTACATGCTGTTTCAGTTCATCCATCACAAAATGAAAACGTGTTTTCATTCTATACTTGATGCATGTTGCCATATATCAATTTCTATCTCCGGAAACTGTTTCATTGCCGTACCATATTCGGGGTGTTCCGATATGTTTACAAACTTTAAAAGTAGATCATACATAAACAAATCATTTTTGCAACAGAACACGCAGTCGAAAACGCAAATGGGGGCCCTATAGGGGACTCTCTGTCAGCGAATTAAAAAAAAAGAAACTATTACACCAGATAAAGTTTGCAATTGTGATTTAATGGAATACTAATTTACAACAGCACAGCAACAATGAATAACAACAAGAACTGTGAATACAGCGTGAATAACAGCATTACAAGTCGTACACAGCATTGCAGATACAGTAATGGAAAGTGGAATGCTGCATTATCAACAAATCTTTCCAGTACTTAAAATAAGTGTTCAAAGAACTTGCAGTCTGAAGCGATACATGCTTCACATGCTGTTATTCATGCAACTGGATGGTTGCACTATTATAAATTTGTATTCCATTAATTCAGTGTCGGACACTTCATCTGGTGTATCTGTTTTGTACTTTTTTTTACTGAATTTCACTGACAAAAAGCTCACTTAACCGTCTGACTGCCGAATTTCTTTAAAATGGCCAATTAGATGCAACGTTCGCAAACATTTTCAAGTACGTTTGAACAAAGTGAATCGTTACTTATGCGCAAGGCTTTATTAGTATAATAGGATTCAACGCTGTAATAGTTCCAAGTAAACACAATAGCTTGCGAAAATCGCAGGATGCAGCAGAAAATAGACTTACTTCCTACCTGCAGAAATCGCCGGTTTAGTTTAGTTATATTAGCATCCAGTTTTGAAGCACACGAGGGCTATCCTGGGACGGACCTCGTAATTCTGAACCGTGGTCGGATAACGAGGATGACACCTGAGCTAGCACCCCCTCTCCAAACTTCCATGCCACACTAACAGGAGGACGTTTGCCCACTATGTACAATTTAACACATGGCGGATCTTCAGTGAAATCAGGTTTCGAACCTGGAACCCTCCGACCCCAGAGCCGAGACCTTACCACTGGGCCACCGCGGCCAAACAGAAATCGCCAGATAAGCAGTCAGAGGGTTAATTCACTGTCCTAACGCAGTCTCCTCCTTTGTGTTTCTGACCCCATGTTCTACTACAAAAATGACTTGTTTCTGTATGCCTGACCTATCTTTAAAGATTATAAATGACCTTTCGGGACACCTTGTATATGTCTAGTTTCTTAGTTACTAGTTTGTGTTAAATTTTTCAAAAAAAAAAAAAAAAATAAATAGTATACTGTCCCAGAAATACAGTATAATTAAGAATGGGAAAAAAAGGTAATTTTATATACTTATGAGGTTTGGTTGCTTTTTAAAAATTTATAGTAAAAAATAAAATAACTTGCCTTTTTTCATAAATGGAATGTGATCATCTTCAACAAAAGCTAAAGTAGATCTGCTATCAAAATATTTTGTGCTGCTTTCGGGTGGGTGAGCATCCACTAAGTTCAGAGCATTCAGTCTTCTTTCTAAATAAAATAAAGAGACAGAAGAGGTACTTTATTAACTGGAAGATACATATTTACATAAAAGATGTTTAATGCATTAAAAAAATTCCGACTAGAAGGTAATACTGAAAAAAAAAATGGGAACAAAGTCCACACAAATTGTGGCTCTTACATTAGCCACATCAACTTTCTCTAATTAGGGATGTCAATAAATTTCATATTTGACTTAAATTTTTAATTATAATAACAAATTAATACACAACTGAATGATTGTATGTTTGATACCAACACAAAATGTAATGTATGTAATTACCATTATATATCTGAAAACATCAGACATTTTCACCCTTCAAATTTTTCATATGCATCCACTCAAGGATGCTATGTAGCCATAAATAATTTTGTCTACGTGATATGCGCCAAAATGTTTCTGCTGTATAAAAAAAAAGTCTTTAAAAGTATCGAAAATTACCTTTGCTACTGACAGAATGTTATTGATGATATTTCTTTGGAAATTTTGATATTTTCTGGTTATAAGATCATTGGCTTCAGAACATTTTATCTGAATGGAAATGCACATGCTAAAATAATATTAGTAAATAAAGCACTATTTTGTTTAATTCCATAGCATAGTGAAAGAAACCTAGAGTTAAAAAATACATTTTCCTGTTCACAGGTTTTATCCAAAATTTGATGTATATCAACAATTTTAGTGTAAACATCACTGAAGCCAATGCAAATAAAAATTCCAAATTCCAGTTCACAATCTTCAGTTTCACAAGCTATTATTTTCTTAGACCAAAGATCAGGATCACAGAACCTTATAGCCATTAATCAAATTTACAAAACCATATTGCACATTTTAGAAAGAAATATGGCTGTTGGGGTTAAAGCACGTAACTTATTATGAAAATGATGGTATTATGAAATGGTGGCATTTTATTTTCTCATGACGCAACATTCGAACTGAGAAAATCTTCTTTGAATGTGAACACAATTATATTCATTCTCTGAGCTTCTAGTTTACCAGGAACCAAATTCAAACTGGCATTCTGTCATTACATAAGCCACAGAACCAAAAAGTACATTCATGACATTTCTGCATATTTTTGAAAAAAATTATGAAGATTGTTAATTAAATTGAAAGAGTTTTAAATCTCAGATAATTCATATCATGGAGCCAAAAAAATGAGAGAAAATCCAGTTCTTCCTATCAAAAATACTGTAATTAAGTATCGTCAGAATGATGCAACAAGAGAATACAATTAAGTACTCGAATGCAGCTATTAGCATCACAATTATTCTGATTCTCCACCCTTCCTTTTAATTACAGTAAAGCACCGTTTATACATCTTTCAAGGGACTGACCTAAACGACGTATAAATGACAAGATGTATAATCAAAATTCTACTAAACTTTATTTATTACAAATTTAACGCTACTACTTCAAATTTCTTTAAAATGAACAATTTTAAAGTCTTTTAAGATAGTTCTGGCATATTATTACACAGTATTGAAAACAACAATTAAATTTTAAAGATAAACATTTATCATAAAAGTGAGAAAAATCATACCTTTATCTTATATATATATCTCTTGAGTACTAATTATACATTTCTTATATGATTTATGTGCATGCCGGTATGTGTTTAATTAAAAAAAAAATCTTTAGTCGTCATCAGACGTGCTGATTGTGTGCGAGCGTTAAGTACAGCACTATGAATTGAATTAAGTGCAGTGAATATTTTTTCACTGGTTTTTTGACAAAAGAAATAAAAAAAGTTTTCAATGGAGTGCTTTGCATCTTTAAAGGAAAGTGAAATAGGTTCTTCTCATTCTTTTCCTTCATTGCTTAAATTAGCATCAAACAATCTGTCTTCTATTAATTCATCAATTATGAATAATTTCGAAGTCACAATATCAGTATCACAATTCACATACTAGAATGGATGAAATTTTCACATTTTGGAACAGAAAAAAACGACATATAACCAAAGCTCTGCGTCGTATAAACGAAGCACTTTATCATTACAATGTATCAGTATAAATGAGAAACGTATAAACGGTACTTTACTGTATACGTTATTTGTGCTTAAAGTGTAGTATATGAAAATAATATTTTCTGTTACTTGATACACAATAGCTTTTAAACAATAAGAAATACAAAGAGAAAGAGTATAATCAAGTCAAGATATTACGCATTCATGGAGTTATAAAGATATGCAAATTTAATATTGCAGTACAGAGTTATATCTCTTTGAACACAGGCATATCTGCCACACTGATAAACATAAACTTACCAATATCTACTAATTGGGAATACAATCCATAAGTCTCTGGAAAATAACTATAAAATTTTGGATTAGCTGTTCCTATCAAATCCAGGAGAACCATCACGTCCTAAATTAAAAAAGTATATTGTAATTAAAATTAAGATAATTTTAATGAGTGAGCCTTTGTTTTCTTTTATTTTTCCTCAAGAACATTTAAAATTGCATATACTTTTTTATAGTCTGTTAATCAAGGATATTTAACTTGTTTTATATAGAGAAATAACTATCCTTGAGTATTAAACTATAAAAATATGATATGATTTTAAGTGACAATGGAAATAATAGAAGGAAACAAAGACTCGACTTTAGATAATAGCTAAATGAACTCTTAAAATAAGGATTTTGACAAAGAAACGGAAATTGATTTCTCCCATTTTCATATTAACACGTTCACAGACATCTAGCTTATGTTATTTGCTGGGACACCTAATCTGCTTGAAGAGCATTTTGTACACAAAAATCTGTTGCGAACTTGGATGCGATATCATGCTTTGTCCCAGCAAGTAGAGTGGCATATGCCGCTTTGTCCACAAATGTGTTAATAAGAAGAAATGATCTGTCACTCCTTTAAACAACACACAGAGAAGACTACTTTATTTACTCTAATTTGTAAGACACATAGTGATCACGTATGTGATGTTACAATAAGACAAGAAGATAAAACTGTTATCAAGGTAATTAGAGTTTCCAAAGACAAGTTACATAAAGGGAGTGAAAAACTGATGATTTTGTGGTATAACATCTATTTCAGACAGTAGATGAAGGGGAAAAAAAATCTAGTACAAGATCAGTACTTCCCACAAGGAAAGATTAAATATAAATGTCAACTAAAATGTTGAGGGGCTTTTATTTCCCTCTAAAGCAATATAAATAAACAGGAAAAAATCTAAGCTGATATAGGATGTCAAATATTGTAATATTTAAACTGATTAAATGTTCCAAGAAAGGAATAATACCATTCTATCCAAATATGATGCATAGTCCTTCTTCTTTGAGCAATGACTACCATCATTCAAACCATCAGGAAACGGCTTCATCCTATTCCATTTAGCAGCTAAATGTCTGGAACCATACAAGGAATCTGTTTTACTCCATCGCTCAAATGCTTCTTCACCATCAAAAAATACAAACTGCAAAGTCAACTCATTGTCCTGAAACAGATTTTTTTTTGAAAATTGAGTAAGTAAAATATAATTGAATAAGGCAAGTAATACTGGATAACTTCTCCTTTCTCACTCTTGATAATTAAATCCAATTATAAACAAAATAGAAATTTGTATTCTGTGTGTCAGTTAACTTTTTAATTAATTATAATGAAATAAAGTTTAGAAGGTCCAAAACCACAGATGATTTCTCTCAGTAATATTCTTATTATAGCATTAGACATTTTCACATATCACTTTCAACCATTTGTTTTGATTATCTTATTATCAAGGCATTAAAATAAGCAATCTCTTTTTATATAAAAATTATCTGCATATTGCAACTCTTAAAGATTATGAGGTTGAGCATTTAAATATAAGTTCATTTAAAAATTAATGAAGATTATACTTAATATGCAGTCGTCTCAATATGATTGTGGTATAAATAATCCAAATTTATATTAGATATATTAGCAAGAATACAGAAATCTGGGGAACAAGATATTACACAATATTATACATAATTTATATTATTCAAAAAAGCTGCTTTAACCCCTCTGGAGGGTGCATGCAATTTATTTTTTTTCTTCGTAAAAACTATGTTAATGACTGTATAAATCCATTAAGGAAAAAAATTAGCATTGGAGCTGCCATCTATTGACTTTATTAGACACTAAAACTGCATTTTTTCTAATAAATCAGCAAAAGACTAATGCTTGGATAAGAAAAAACTTCATAAAAAGGTGGTTTCAACAAAAAACAACCACCCTTGAAAGAGTGTATGACATCAGCTAGTTCTTTTAAAAATGAATTAAATAAGTAATGCCATGACAACATGAACCTTAGATATTCACAAACATAGACACCGAGATGATCAATTAACCACTTAAGCATAAGAACTAGCTGATGTCATACACTCTTTCAAGGGTGGTGGTTTTTTGTTGAAACCCAAGTTAATTCATTCTACGCACTATAGGTTTGGCAGACAATTCAAAATTATTCGGTTCCTAAGCAGTTAATGATTTAAGAAGTTTTTAGTTTTGAACACTAGTTCACAATTTCCTGTCCCAGCTCAGACTGACTAATCACAATTCACACAACATGGTGGGGCTATTTTTAGTGGTAGTGCACATGTGCCTGTCCTTAGCATGGAGTGTCCACATCTGTCACAGTTATGTAACATGAAGAACTGGTGGGATACTTAAATAAAATTAAAGAAATGAACATTATCATGAATGAATAAGTAAAAAAAAAAAGTTGCTTTCTCATTTATTATTCTCTAGATCAAGGTGGATTATTTTGCAACAGGGTTTAGTAGAAAGTTTAATAGGTTTTCAGTTTGCAAATGACTGATAAATTCTTCCATTTAGAACTAAATTTTATAGAAAATTCTAAAGTGAACTATTATATATATATATATATATATATATATATATAATTAGCATTCTGAAAGTTATTGTATTTAAATGCAGCAAATAATACTTTTAGCTGCATTCATTGAAAACTGTTGCCCAGATAACTTAGGTTGCTATAGAAATGCTCAAATGGAGTAATAAGATTTGTTTTCATTTTTAAATTTATACCTGTATGCAACCAACTTCAGTAGCAACATAAACAATGATTGTGAATACGTTAAAAAAACCTGCAAATTTTTATACATTCATTTTCAAAGAAAAAATGAGATGAACTGTTTTCTGTTATTGTTCTGCCAGAGATGAGGTGAATGAAAAATTAAAATGTTTTCTATACCTTCTTTTTATGCAGACTGAGAGCATACTGCAACATTTTAGCAGCATGAATCATCATAGCGCAAGGAACTGCAGAATCCGTAGCTCCTAGAAAAGTATATTCTCTGTTGTAAAGTGAATCGTAATGGCAAGCAATCACGAGACGCCTGCATGCATGAGGATTCAATGTGGCTATGATGTTGGCAAAGGACTTTCTGCCATGCGGTGTGCGGTCAGTGAAAACGTCTTCCTCGACAGTCCAATCCAGTTTTTGCATCTCAGAAAATATGTACTGGAAAATTGCATAGAATAGAATCAATTTTTTTAAAAAAAATTTTGTAAAGTTGCGAATTAAAGTCAATTTTATTTATCTATAGCTATCAAAACTCAGAAAGTCATAGTAGAATTGATAGAATTACATCAGAGAAATATAATTATATTCACATCATGTAACTGACACTGATCCAGGGCAAATAGTATTCTTATTTATTGACTTTTCAGTCAAGATATTATTATAGGGCATATCGGAAAATATTTTTAATAACTCACATGCAAAGATTTCAATTACTTTAAAAATTTTAAAGATTAAATAACATATATAAGCATGTCTTATTAATTTAAAGAAGTGAAAAGATTCTAATAATTTTAAACAAGAAAATATGCCTTGGTTCAGTAAAATCTGTACTGTTTCAATAAGTTAGATCTTTTTATTTTTGAGTTAAGATTAGTTATATTAATGTCCCATTTTTTTTTACTTGAAGTAACATGAGGACTATTTTGGGACGGATCTCATAATTTTGAACTGTGTTCAGATGACGAAGGCAACACCTGAGCTGGCACCCCCTACTCCAAACTTCCGCACCACACCAGCAGGTTTGAATTAAGAAATTTAACATGATGGGGAAAAGCCTTTTTAGAAAAATATACTTAAGGATAAATGTTAATATAAAATCCAATTATTCAGTGAATAACAGCTGAAGCTGCAGCATTTTCTTATGTCAAAATGACATCCATCTAATGATCTAGTCTGAGACATTTTATCATAATGCTCAAAAGACTAACGAGAACAGCCTACAGAAGCACAATAGTTGTGTTTAAATATAATTGAGACATATCTTCAGGGCTGGATTTATACATTTCTATGAACTAGGCCAAAGCACTTTATTCTACACTGTTTCCCCTGGTGCATTCCACAACTATAGAGATAGGCCACTTAAATGTGCCAACAGTTTATTTAATGTGTATGAATGTGCTTAAAAACCAATACTTTAAATGGTCCTTTCAAAATAATACTGAAGTTTGTAATTATTTTATTGTAATTTCTTTTATATTTGTGCCATCCAATTATTGCATCCTAGGCCATGGCCTAGGTGGGCCCTATAGGAAATCTGGCCCTGCATATCTCAGCCTTCAAAGGCTTTTTCAGTCAGCAAGATAGTATGTTTTGTTGATTTACTTTAAAAGAAAATCTTATTACAGACTTTTAAATTTCTATCTCACATCAATCATTTTCCTTCGTTATTTCACTTTTAGAAGATTCAATTCTTCATTTTGAAAAAGACCGAGTGTTACTGAAGAAAATCTAAAATGAAATTTATACATGAACTGCTTGGGAAGAGAAAAAACTTCATTTCAAATAAAATTTCCAGAAAGAGTTTATCACAAATATCAATAAAGTTAGCTACCAGTACCAGACAATCTTACTTAGTACACAACTGCTAGAATAAGAATCCTTATTAATTAACTACTGTAAAACAATTTCTATGCAATCCTAATACAAATAAATGTATATTTTGAACTAAAAAGTAAGCAACAAAATATTTCTGGATTAAGTTTTTTCTATATGAATTTTAATTCATTTGAAAAGAACAAAAGGACGAGGACAAAACCTAAGTTTAAGCAAGAAATTTCGGATTTAAAAAAGTGGATATTTAATAAGCTGCATATAATACAAATAATAAAACATCTATAAAGGAACTTTGAAGATGTTTTGTTTAATACTTCTAAAATTTACCTTAAAAAATTATAAAAAAATCAAAAATAAAGAATTCAAACTGAAAATATAATCATTTATCAAAACAGGAGGTTTCTTCATTATTGATATTTTAAATTAAGCATTCAAGAGAAGAAATCTGAAACTTTACCCAAATTATTAAAACAAATTACGTGAATTAGACCTTGATATATATAAAAAATTTTGTAATTTAAAATCAGAAAACTGGTCGCAGCGAGTAGGGGAGGGCAGTCATCCCCTACCTTTTAAGGGAAAAATTAAATTTTTATTTCATTTTAGTTGTCTAAAACTAGGAATTACAAGAAAGCAATAGTGTTCAGGAAAATTAGGTAATTTTTTAAACCAAATTTTGGTGTCTACCCCCTATACTCCCAGGCCTTTTTAGTTGCCTATAAATTTTTTGCCCCCTCACTTTTTCACCCGATTGCCACTACTGCATAAAAAATTGAATCATTTTTAAAACTCTGAAAAATGGTAAAAAAAACTATATGCTTACTTTTCGAACTTGTTCATGCCCTTCTGTATTGGGTACTCTGGGGACTAAAATAGCATTTAAAGTTGTATTAAAATCTCCAAAGTCATAGGTATCGGCTAGAGTCCGCACATCATCATCCTTCAAAGTTGCTAATGTATGATGCCACTATGCAGAGAAAATAAAAGTAAATGAAAAATATTTAAATAATTTTGTATCAATAAAACATTCACATTTAAAGGAAGTAATTTCAGCCAATTTAAAAAACCAACCAAGTACTCATCAAGTTATGCTTCACAGTACGTTGTACGAAATGGTGAAAGAAAACTCAGATTAAGTAAAAAGATGTGATCAAACAGACTATAAAAATTTTTAGAGAGAGACTTGTAAACAAAATTGAAATCACAGTGAGTAATAAAAATACAATCCACATTTCTTGTATATATAAATAAAAGAATTTCAATAAATAGATGCTATTTTTTATTTAAAAATCATCTATTGGATTACAAAAAATAAAATTGATCTATTTTGATATCACAAACTGTTATGAAAACATGATTGACAGAACTGATTCCAGTGAAATGAATTTCTGAATTTAAATAAATAAATAGTTTTAAATTGGGGATAACAGCCTTTGTTGCTTCAAATCCCATAACTCTTTAATTGAAATTAGTTTTAAAATTACTATTTATGTGCATAAGCATGGAAAATAATTTGTATAATAGAGACATATAAATTCTTACAAAGAATTATGAAAAAAAGAAAAAATCCAGGATAAAGTATTTTTAAACACTCAACAGGTATTCTAAAAAAATTTTTTTAGAGAAAATTCAGATGAAACATTTGTTTTTCATTAATTTTGTAACAGTGGTAACACATTAGTTAAGTTTAAATATATGTAATAAGATATCACATTTATTTTAAAACTCTCTTTTTAATCTGACAGCTTAAAAATGGAGTTATTTAGAGGTAAACTAAAATTCATTTTTGGGTAATGAGTATGCAGCAATTGACAAGGCTATTTTTTCTAAGTATAATATTCATTTGAATGAAATTGAAGATTTTGTCTTAAATTTATAACTCAATATATATTAAAATAAATCAAACTTTTACCTTAAAACGTTCAACTTCTTCTAAAGCTATACAGTACCGTTAAAAACATATTAAATTATTAATTAAGTTTGATCGTATGAAATGAAAGAAAAATAGGTAGATCAATGAATTCAAGTAAAATCAAGAGATTTCGCAACACGAAAGTATTGTTTTACAAAAATAAAACTTTAACATACACAAAAACTAAATAAAAGAATCACATGTAGAATCAATGTCATAGATACTTTAAGAATTTTTTCATTTAATAAAATATATTTTTCACTTTCAAAACTTACTTGCGTTGGATCTTTACTCCAACTAACTCCTCGAACTGGAAAACCAGTCATAGAGAAGCTAATTAAAAACCGTAAAAACAGCAAAGCCGGAATTAAAAGCAACTGCGATAGACTCAACATCTTTTTAATGAAAAATGATCAGACCAAAATATCATCGGGGAAAAGCTTCTTCACTGATGCTCAAAACAGATGAACTTGTGTTTTGTTTACTGTGGCATGCTTTTGGTACGGTTGGCACTTGCTCCACGTACCACACGAGAGAACAGACCCGAAGTGAGCTTTCTGAACGAAGCGAGTACGGGAGTAAACACGATGTCAGTTCAGTTTGCCTACGTCACCCCCGACGTTGAACGTCACTTCCGCTTGCGAAGCTCGGTATCTAATTGTTAGCTGAGGCAGCTTTTCTTGTTTGATAGTTATGTCATCTAACTATGAATGGGCAAGCAAATACGCGTGTGAATTTAGCTTGCTATTAAACATTGGGCAACAGCTTTTTATGTAATTTATAGGTGAAAACAGTTATTAAGAGAGTTTTCGTTTTGCAGTAGCGCGGAAGCGTTTTCCTACGATCTTCCAACATGCAACTGAACCGTCGTAAATTTTATTTCATTGGATGTACTTGCGTTTTTTTTTTATTTGTTCCCGTAAAATGAGGAAGTTAAGCATATAGACGCATGTATTCGAATTCTTTCTGAACACACGAATGTATTTTTTAACTAATGGATTAACATTTTGTCTTTTTCGAGGCTTAATATTAAAATTAAAAAAAAATATTATTGGAATTCATAAAAACATTTACATTTTTAAAAAACAATCTTAGGTCCATTTTCTTATATAGTGTTATATGATATATGCAGATAATTTTTCATGTTTCTTGAATTATCTTTATTAATAAGAAATACTTCACAAAATATTGATAAAATTTCGGCTTATAATTTTAAATGAACCTCATTAGTTCTGGTTCGTTTTGATTGAAAATTATCAACAATTCTTAGCTTTTGCCAAGTACATGTAAATGCTCCAGGGAATTTTTTTCATAAAGGTCTGGAATCATTCATTTTAAATATTGCGAAAATAATGAATGATATTTTAATAGATAATCTGTATCTCAATTTAAAATTTTAATCGATTTAGAGGTTATCTTTTTTATACAATAACATGAGAATGATAACAATTAACCACAGTTGAAGTTCTAACACGAATAGCAGCAATTTTCGACGCCCGTCATCAAAAACGGATTATAGTCAATTGTTTAGTTAAAAATATTAACATTGTTAAATCCTGAATTATAATTCTAAAAAAACTTAACTTTATGATTTTTTAAGAAAAAAAAAACATTTGTTATTTCCTTTTCGCTAAAATAAAGCAATAAAATTTAACCGCTTTAGTAATTGAAGGTTAACCTCGAGGAAAACCAGATCCGCCCAAAGGCATGCAGACGAAAATGAGAGATGCAAGATCGGTCGAACATTAAAAACATCCAGGGCCCCGAGCAGCCACTTGTTGCGTGCAGTCATTCGTCAGACAAAATTTTTATCGACTTATTTGAAAAGTACTAAAAGAAATCCCAATTCTTTTTTTCTTCTTTTCAAAATATTTTCTTCAGAAAAGCAAGGTATTTTCATGGCGAATTTTTTTTTTTTTTTTGATATATATATATATATATATATATATATATGGTTATTTTGTCATACAGACAACGGGGCATAAAATCTCAATCTGGAGTGTGTTATATATTATTTACTCTTAAACACTCAAATCTCTATAAAAACGTATGGTAAAATAATACAAAACCCGTAATAGGATAAAAATCAACATAAGTCAGAAGTTTCCAAACGTTTTCGATTCTCGATACCCTTTCTTATTCCAGATTTTTCCAAGATGTCCTATGATAACTTCAACAAGTACCTTTTGCAAAATAGTCAATAATTTATTGTATAGGTTAAGTAAAAATAATTGACATACACTTTAGGTATTGAACAAATTCTAATAAGTAAGAAAATCAGTGGGATGAATGAGCCTGTCGATGAAAGAAAATGTATCATTTAAATTCAGATGATAACTAAGATCGGATAATAAAAGTAAATATCTTTCCACACTTAATTGCTTATATAGCAGAAGAATTAGAAAGGGAGGCAAAGAATGCGCTACAAACCATTGCCAGCAACTAATGTTTGGCAGTGGCGGCGATTGGGTGAAAAAAGTAGGGGGGGGGATTTATAGACTTCCAAACGTACTCGGGAGTACAAGGGACAGATAACAAAATTTAGAAATTTAGTTACAAAATTAGACACTTTTCCTAAACACTATTGCTTTTTTATAATTCCTACTTTTAGGCAGCTAAAATGAAGCAAAAATTTAATTTTCCCCGCAAAATTCCCTACAAATGCATGCTTTTACTTTTCTTCTAGATTTAATAGTTTCGCAGATAATGGCTCACAAAAATGGGAGATGTCCAGTAATTTACGACCACCTAGACCACCGTAACGGCGCATTACCTATCTGAAAGAAGAAGAAAAAAAATTTTAAATACGCTCTCATTTTTTAAAAAACCGTATTTGTAACTTTATTAGTTTTTGTCTTATTAATTTTTGAAATGGGCCCAATAATTTATGGCAACCCTGTATAATATCTGGCTGCTTCCCTGTGAGGATATCAAGACTCCGCAGGGCGCCGAGGCGCACGCTTTGGGAAGCACTGCCGCAGGCAGGTCATTCAGTGTTAGTTTGGTGGACTCTTTTCCGTTAATAGTTAATTGTTTCTAACATATTCAGTAACTAACCCGTTTATGCACGATGCTCGCTTTTGAAGACAAAGTCACGCAGAAGTTATTTATATTATTTTGATGAAGGTCTCAACGTGGCCCAACTCATCTGCTTTTTAAAAGTTGATGATTGTACTCAGTGGCATAGTTAGAGTAACTGGCGGCAGGATCATAATATGATTTTTTTTCACCCTTCGAGTCATCATCAGTGAATTTTTTTACTTTCTTGTTTACGAAGTATACAAAGAGAAAGTATTGCAATCGTGAAAAAATTCGAACTCGAGATTTTGACGAACCTCCACGTTTTAGACCTCCCTGAGTCCGAAAAACACAATTTTGGAATTATGTCTGTCTGTCTGTGAACACGATAACTCGAAAACTATTAGAGATACGGGGATGAAATTTGGTATGTGGTCTTTAAACATAATTTGTAGGTTTCTATCAAATTTTGGACAAAATCCGTCAACGGGAAGTCTGTCTATCTGTATGTCCGAAGTCATATGAACACTATAACTCAAAAACTTGAATAGCTAGATGGATAAAATTTGGTACATAGTTTTATCGTCATGAATGTAGGTCCGCATAAAATTTTGGGCCAAATCCGTCAATGGGTTGACTGTCTGTCGGTCTGTATAATCGCATACTTGTATCTCATAAGCCCTTTGGCTTAGATAAATAAAACTTGATATCGCGGATGCTAACATTAATTATAGATCTGTGCCCAATTTTCATCTCAATCGGTTGAAAAACAGGTGTTCAAATTGCATATGTAGTTCAAGATGCACATTACGACTGTGTGTTGGCGAGCATTTCGCTTATTTTACTCAAGTGAGTATGGTTGGCGTTTGACCTTGGCGGAAATTGAAGCAAGTCACAAACGCGCGCTTCGGAAATTATGGCAATCCCCGAAACGAAACTTTTTGATATTCTCCAGATGGACTCCTGTGATTAACCCGAGGTGTAGTGAAATGTTGTGCGATATCTATAGTAAGATTTCGTACTCAAAAACGTTAAATAAAATTGTGGTACCTCAGCGCGAGTAAAAATTGCGAACATACGCAAATGTTTTGCAAAATATTAAGTTTTTTGGAATTCATAAATTTTATATGTTTCATTGTAAATCACCATTCATAATTTTTTTTCAAAATAACCAGGCCTTGGGTAAATACCCCAAAAATATTTACCTACCAACTGGGTGTTTACCCACCCCACATTACTGGTCGCATGGGAGAAAGTTTCGGGGAGGTCACTCCCGCTGGTTTTGTCTGTAAACTGCACTCGGGACATTGCATTTTTTCGCCCCCTCAGCACATTTGACTTTAAAAAATGACATAATCGTATTAAAGTTTTTTACCATGGCCTGTGGCATAATGACAGCAAGTAGCACTGGGAATATATTATGATTTTTTTTATCCTAGTCGTCATCAGCGGCTTAACAAGAATAAATGGCGCCAAGGGTGTGGAATTATTTTTACGCTCCCTTATTATATTTTGCTTTGAAAATGGCCTAAGAACTGTAATATTATGGCTTCATGACGCCCCCCCCCCCAAACTGGCGCTCGAGGCATCTATACCCCCTTGCCCCCCCCCACTAATATCTCAATAGAATAGTTTCGAATAAGTTTACGACAAAAATATATACACCATCGGAAAGAGCATGCGATTTCCGTTCTAATGAAGTTAATTTTGAATTTCTAAAGTAACTTACTCAATTTTGAGAAATTTTTAAATAATAGTCAGTTTTCAATTGAAATTTTAAGATTTCAAAATCAAATGACTCCATCTCACGTTCTAATTTTGTTATCTTTTTGAAATGTTTTGAGCTAATAAATAAAACGTTTCTGCTCCATTTAAAACAAGAACGATTAAAATACCATTTTAAGTCGATTAATTAATTTTCCATCCGATTTATTAAATTACTAGCAGTACGCTTTAACAAAATAAAAAAAAAACCGCCCACAATGACATGAAAAAGTTTTGAAAACAAAATCAAAACAAAAGATACACATTTTTTGATTTTCCTGCTTAATTTTTTTTCGCGCTACAGTACAGAGTACGTTAATCCAGTACAATATTACAAAATTGGAACATCTAAATGATTATTATACAGCAAGCAAAAATAAATCAAATCCGAAAATAATAATCGAAGTAATTCATTCGGGTGAAGGTCATGATGTATCCTTCCCGTCCGCCAATCAAAATTGGCATCAACGTTCCGAAGAAGTGCCGCGTGAGTAACTCGATCGAGAAAAATAACTCGCAACGGCCCAGAAAAAAATTAATTAAAAAAAACGATAAAAGATATTTTAACCGTTCTTGTTTTAAATCCGACAGAACCGTTCTAGTTATAAGCTGAAAAAAAAAATTGAAAATAATAGTGTTATTAGAAAGTCGGATGCAACAAATTTAAAAACAAAACTAACATTTAGATAGCAAAACTGACTATTTTTTTAAAAAATTCTCAAAATTCAGTTAATTACGATAGAAATTCAAAACTAACTTCATTAGAACGGAAATCGTGTGCTCTTTCCGATGGTCTATCTATTTTTGTCGTATAATTATTCGAAACTAATCTATTGAGAAATTAGTGCGAAAAATCAACCTAAACAACACAAAACATTAAATAAAAAAAATTCTAGATTAAAATTTAAAATTTCGGCTTCGAGGTGCATTCAGTCACCATTACGACTACCTGTGTTCCAAATTTCATGGCTGTAAGTGCGATAGATTCGTCTGGACATTGCAGACAAACACACACCAAACACACACACGCACACAAACATTGCATTTTATAAGTATAGATTAAATTTCCATCGAAATGTGCGCCATCTACCGGAAAAAATTAGAGCGTTGGCTTTATTTGGCATCCTGCCATGAACGAGTATAGATATAATAAGGAATATGACGAATTACTTTTATTGCTTTAGTCTGAATGAACTATTACACCATTTAAGAGATTTTTTTTTCTCCTTTTCGTTATTTTTTCTTTGTGCGCGTCCGTGTGTTATGTTCTGATCAATTTCGCTTATACTTCAAGCTCATGATATACCATTTTGTAATCTAGATGGAAGGATCGCGTTTTGAATTATATTTTTCATAGTTTTTATTTGTTTGTTTTATGTACTTATTGATAATCAAGCATAAAAGTTTGTTAAAAAACACATGTTGTTTGTGTTGCGCATTTTGTTTGCTGTTTAATAATGATTTTCACGTTGCAATTTTTTAATATTGTTTCAGATTAACGTACTCTGTACTGTTTTCCTACAGCTCAAATGTCATTATCGCAAAGAAAAATAAGCGGCAAAATCAATAATGTGTATCTTCTGTTTTGATTTTGTTTTCAAAACTTTTTCGTGTCATTGTGGGTATTTTTTTTTTCCTTTTAATTTTGTTGAAGTCCTGATTCCACGGGCAACGCCGTGCGCGTACTGCTAGTAGTGAATAAAGATAACTACTTCTTCCGATATGACTGTAAGAATTTTTTAAAATATATATATTTTTTTCTAATAGCGTTGAAAAACAGCTGAGAAAAACAGTTGAATGAAATTTTAATGCATTCTACCCTATATTTGTAGTTTCTTTCTGTTTTTTATCCAGAAGATATGTTTGGTGACCGCGTGTATGATTACATAAATCAAATAATAGTCAAGCAGGGAAAAACAAATATATTCTGTTCTACTTTTCGTTGTGTAAAGTACGATGGGGCTCTACTTGTTAGTTGTTCATTTGACGATTGCATCAAGTGATATAATGATATTTTAAGGAACATTCCGGAGTTATATTTGTTACGTACAATGCCACAATCTACAGGTACTTAGAATACAGTCAGAGCTGAACAAACTTTATGATTCATACACAAAAACCGAATCTCGAAAATACATGCAATTGTCAACGTGGCAAGATTTAAAAGGATACATCTTGATATGCTGCAAGCAAAATAAACAGTAAACCAACTGTATTTTTTTCCATTGCGTGCCTAGTTGTGGCTTTTAAGTATGGTAATGTTGTATACCCGTTTAAGTAAACAATACTCATAAAAAGTTGCGCGCATCGATAGAATATCGTCGCTTAACAAGCAATACCACCTATCTCAATATTTCAAAGCTTCAAAGAGGAAGAAAAAACTTAATTTTTCGCAACCAATAATAAATATTTCGAATTTTTTTTTTTTTTTTTTTCACATGTGGTTAGGAACATGTGATCTCCTGTTCATACGAGATGTTAAAAAAAACAGCAATACTCTTTCTTGGTCGCGAAAAATTAAGTTTTTCTTCCTCTTTGAAATATTGAGATAGGTGGTGTTCCTTGTTAAGCGACGATGTGGAAAAGTCTACGTCTTTCAGTTTTCTCCTTGCTTTCTGCGCAGCATATTTAAGTTTTCATATTTTCTCGCATAAACTGAAAAAACATCATTATAATCTATATATTTAAAATAGTTTGAAAAACCAGAGGATCAGTACTCCAGCTCCAACAACTGGACCAATTTCGGTAATTTTTATTTCATTTGGAAGTTCCATTTTCGAAATATATCGCAAAATAAAATTTTTGTTGATTCCCTCGGTCTCTACAACCACCAACTCGCCAATTTATTTCGTGAAGTTAGAAGCATAGCCAAAGGTTATTAATATTTATGTATTTATTTAAAGAAAATGCACACCACAGATATTAAGGGCGAATAGCTGGTCGCCAAAGGCGGCTAGTAATAATAATAAAAATTCCTGTTGGCTAAGGCAGATTCTTTTTGTCCGGAGATAGGAAGAAAAGAAAATGTCACCCCCTCAGCTATTTCTTCCTCTTATTTCATAAAACTTGGAGCAATGTGGAGAAAAATGGATGAAAGAAAATTCAACTGATGAGAGCTTTCCAACAAGATGTCATAACCATAGGTTAAAAAAGCTGTCGAAGTTCGAGACTGAAAGTTACATTTTCTCCCGCTAACTTCTAAATAATTTGGGCTAGCGAAACACTTTTAATACAAAATTTGTTGGTTTTGATGAGGCAATTCTTCGCTTAATTTGAAATTCGACTTATTATCTCTGACACTTAAAGGGGCTATTTCTCGAATATCTAAATTTTAAACTTTCAGTAAAGGGTTTATCACTGGACTGAAATACCGAATGCTGTCTGTGAATTGCTTAATATTCTTCGCGGTTTTACCCCTAAAAAGAAAAGAGATAAGTCTGAGATTTACCGATATTCATCTTCGATCTTTTCTTAAAAGTAATCATGGAGAGCAAGATTTCCTCCAAACTACGAAAGAAATTAGTAGAGAAGATATATCAAGAACAGGAAGAGCAAAACCATTTTACCGTTGTATTATTATTATTGTACTTTCTGAAATAAGCCTTCGTTTCTATAATTTTTTGCCTTGCTTTGTGTTTCCATCCACCTAAAAATTAGGGCTTGTTTAACCAGTGCTAGTCTTTGTTTTTGGTTTAAATGAAGAAGACTTCATAGAAAGCTGCATTTTCCAACTGAATTGAGATACTTTATTATCTCTGACACTTATATTCTACGGTGGTATTTCTCGAATATCTAACTTTTAAACTTTCAACAAAAGCTTTAGCACTCTCTGTTTATTCTTGACTGAAATTTCGAATTCTGTCTGTGAGTTGCTTATATTCTCCGTGTTTTTGCTCCTAAAAAGAGCTTCTTTAAATTTCTTTGAATTAGACCTAATATAATTATGATTCAGGTATTCTATTCATTTTATTCTCGGAATTCTCAAATGAAAAGCTTCATAAAACTGGACAATTCTTTTATTGCGACATGTTTCGTTTCCCAAATTCGTTCTCTTTTTGAGCCCATGAATATAACAGTTCTCTTTGTTCCGTGCCTTTTTCCACGCAAGTCTTTCATCCATTAAGAATTTCGTGCGAAAATTCCAAAAATTCCTTAAAAGATACCAAAAGCTATCCCAAAAAGAAACTATTTTAGAATTCGGCGAACGCTTTTATCTGGTTTTTTTTTATATATATATATATCTGTTCCTCGAAGAGATTTCATTTAGAATCAAATCATTTTCTTTCACAGCGGCTCTATATTCTATTTTTCTTTCTTCGCTTATCCGGAATATAAAGTCGTCTGCATCCCAGAAGACACCGAGTTGCTAAATATAGCTCGAAGAGAGGCATCAGGAATAGAAAAACGGTATTGATTTTGACGAGGGCAGATAAATGTGGAACAAAAGGGTAGGAAATCTGGTTTCTCACGTGACCTTTCTTAGATCTATAAATAGAGCATTTTCTTTTCTTTTTTGAAATAAAAGGAGTAATTTAGGCTCCATCTTGTGCATATGTTATAGTTAAAGTGTGGAATCCGTTATTTCATAGAATAACTAAATATTTCATGATTTACTTAGTTATTTTCAATCCGTTATTTCATACAATAACTAAGTATTTCAAGAATTACCTAGTTGAATACCTAGTTATTACATGAAATAACTGAATTATACGCTTTAACGTTAACACATACATGAAATTTTAGAACACTAATGAATACAATGAAGTTTTAGACAATAGGGTAAGAGAATAAACGAAAAGTTGATTTTCCCTCAAAAGAAATAAAACAAACAAGGTTTTTATCTATTCTAAAGAGATTTTTCAATTCCTACTATTAGTTCACACTCTCCCTATATATATTTATTTGTCGTGTTCAAATTTTCAATCGTTAATAAAATACTTTTTTTCATCCACTCAAGTTCAAATACATTTTTTTAAACTTGTAGTGGATGACACTTGATGTTAATACAGTTTTTTCATTTTTATTTTATTTTTTTTATTTTTCTTTGTTGACCTACGTAGGAATTGACTTTAAAAATTTTTTTATATTACTTGTTTTTTTTAAAAAAAACATAGAAACTTATAAATGGATTTAATAAAATTTGTAAGAACTAATTTCGCTTTTATTTTTTATTTTTAATAAAATTAAACATTTTTCTTCATCGTCTTGTTTCATCATTTAATCTACTTATTTTCCATATTCAAGCGTTTTCAAAATTATTTTTTAAGTGAAAAGATTACTATAATAATTATTTAAAGGTACATAAGATATAATGTTACGATAATAATTACAAGATCGAAAAAAAAAACCACAAAAAAATCCTTGGTTCTTATAAAAAATTCATGAACCGAAAATAGAATAATCTTTTCAAGAATGACAACATACTTTGGTGTATTGAAACCGTTTATTGAAAGTTTCGTGTTTGAAATAGTGTTTGCAGAGGCAAATTTCAAAGTATTGAATTTTGATGAGACGGTTTAAATAGCAGAGCCGAAGTCTGCTGAAATGTAAATTTCAAGAAATACTTTGCGCATATAATACGTAAATCGGTATCGACTTACTATCTCCGATGCATATTTTTGATAAGCTAGTGAATTTTTAATGTCAGGAATTCTCGCAATGTAATAACTGGATTTCAATGTCGCACGCAAAGAAAAGTTTCATTTCACGACATTATCAATTTGAATGTCGATATTAATAAATATCGTATATCTGTATTTTCTGAAACCGTAACAAAAGAAAAAAAAACCCTAGATTTTTATTAAATTTATTAACTAAAATGGAGTCAACTCATGAAAGTGAAATTTATTAACTGAAATGGAGTCAACTCATGAAAGTGATATACCTGAAATGCCCTACTTCAATTCAATTTTGGAATCCATTTGAGCTTCCTGGAGGATAAAAAGTGCAAGACAACGTTGAGTTAAATGGAATGCGCAGTTAAATTTGTATAGTCTGTCCGCGACAAGATCTCTTCCCGCCAATTTTTCTGGGTGGTGGCGGTTGCTATGGGAACTGGTAATGTTAGGGAAGATCCGTTTCAAATAGGAGGAATCGGACGGAAGTCTGGGTTTTATTTTATTCTAGACGCCAATTTGCGGCGAGAAAAGACCAACCCTATATCTATTAACTATCTAACTAATTTGACACTCAATGCACCAATGTAACAAACTTGAATGAATTTTTACGTACTAGAAATGAATTCCCCGTACGGTAACCTGTTCCCATAGCGACCGCCAGCATCCAGGCAACTTGGTGAGGGAGAGATCTCATCTCGAACAGACAGCAATGTGACTGTTACGTAACTTGAATTAACTCCATTATTATAAAAATTTAGAAGTAAACGAAAACCAAAAACAATAATAAAGAAACATTTTCTTCTTATTCGTGTTTATCAGCTAATGTAAAAAAAAATTTCATCAAACTCATTTCAAGTTCACTACCGCAAGTAAATTTTTTTAAAAAAAACTGAAATGAAAATGCGTGCATATGGAGGGGACAGAAATTTAATTAGTACATGTGGCAAACGAAATTGGATATGAATAAATGATATGCGAGATAGGATCAAATTTAAAACATTGTGTCTAATTTAATAACCTGATAAATCTTTATTATTAATCTTTATTAATAATATGATTAATTCTTTAAGTTAAATAGAAATATTGATTAAAACAGATTACATATTAAACTTTATTTAATATTGTTACGAAAATCGTCTGGTGTGTGTACGATGAAAACAGCACAACAAGCAGGATAATAGAGAACGAACGATTCACGAATATTCCAGAAAACACGGAGCACAGGAAACAAGAAAAACTGCTTCGGACAAATTAGCAACACAAACAGACAGCAAATCACTAATAATAATAGTAACAATACTTTTAGTACCGCTCGGTGTCTATCAATGTACCAGCTCGCACTGTGGACGTTCACTGATCTCGGCACCACCGGGTTTTTATACCTTTTCCGATAGGATGTGACGTCACATATAATCATCCCGACGGTTCCCCATAACTCCACCCCTAATAGAGATAGGATTGTCACCAAGTCGCCAAAGTCAGGAGATATTGACTAGGCCTTTCCCCAGCATCCGATAAAACCTCTGTAAATGTCTCAACCCAGCCATAAAACTAACATTGCTGGGAAGTGATATTACATGTTCGTAACAGTGCAGTGTATCCGTAAAGTCATGGTGCACTTTTGACCGGTCACAGGAAAGCAACGAAACAAGATAGACAGGTGACATCTTCACCAAATAAAAGGAAAACTCTCCAGGTTTGCATACCTGTTCAGCACAGTTCGATGTGGGCTCCATTTGTTGCCCTACGCACATCTAAACGATAGTCCAGTTCTTCCCACAAACGGGTAAGAACGTCTGGTGTAACACAGTGAATAACGTCCGTGATTCTCTGTTTTAAATGATTAATGTCATTGATACGTTCACTGTACACATGCTGCTTCACATAACCCCACAAGTAAAAGTCTAATGGTGTTATGTCCGGGGATCGTGGTGGCCATGCCATGACAATGCCCCTGCCTATCCACTGCTGGGGGAATGTTGTATCCAGAAACTCACGAATAATGTTGCCGTAGTGTGGAGGAGCGCCGTTCTGTTGAAAGATGACACCTTCTGGAAATTGGGGAACTGCATACAATTGCAACATGTCAAGGTAGATGTAGTCGGCTCCCCACTGTGCATGGTGTTGCGTCATCACCTGTGCGCACTCCATTGCACTACAGACATTCTTTGGGGGTACTGTCCAATGTAGCGCAAGTTTCAACCTTTCGTTTCGTTTCTGTTCGCCACAACAAGCGTTCATAACTGCACCATGACTTTACGGACACACTGAATATTATTTTTATCTGCTCTTTGTATATAAAAAGATAAACCGAATTCTGTTGCACTTTTATGAAACGTAATATACCAGGTTCATTTTAAATTCTACACATTTGTGTTTGATATCATTCTTTTCACAATATATCAGATTTAAATGTATTGTTCTGGAGTTTTAAAATTTTTATGCATTGCAAAATTATGCGCTAAAATTTGCAAATTATCAAAAGATTTCCGTTTCTCATCTGTGTATGACAGCGTGATGCATTTATGAATAACGTCTAAAGGTAGCATTATTCTCGTTTCCTTCACTTTATCATACATTTTTTTTCGGTTTAGCAGGTAGTTAACAAAATGACAAAGAGAAATTGGAAATCGATATGTTTTATCTGTATAATTTTTGTTGATTGTTTTATTTGCTGCATTTTAACGAGGTGAATTGGGGAAAAAAGTCAAACTGGATAGGACTTAGGATTAATTTTAAAACCAGGACATTCGCGGTAGAACTGGGTAATTGCGTAAGTCAGTATTTAACAAAGATTTCGTTTTCTATTGAAGTTGGAAGCAATTATAATTCCATAAGATTTCTAAAATATTTCTTTTAAAACTGGACACACTAATTTGCCAATAGCCTTAAAAGAATTTTGTTAAAATGGTTAATATTATTTTCTTATGAATAGCACTTGCTGAATAGAATAATTTACTGAATTAAACATACTGATCATTTTAAAATTGAATTTTTGAATAGATGGAAAAATCTTTTAACATTTTTTATTCAATTATTATATACATGTGGTTTTTGAATGTGGTGTTGGTGTTGTCTATGAAAATATGTAAGCACTAAATAAAAAAATTTAAATGTTTTGAAGCTAGGAACGCATTGACCAAAGATAAAATGGGAACCCGTTTTTATATACAGTTGGTTTAAGTTCACATTTTATAGTACAACTAGCTGTTATGCCCGGCATTACTTGGGATTTAAATACTTTCATTTCTAGTATTTTCGACTTAAAAACTACTTTTGTATAGAAAATTATAATACCCAAAATTATTTTATCGTCTGAAATGTTTTTAATTTAAAAGAGGATATCAATTGAACCAGACGATTTTTAAAAACCGCCGATAGCTAATTTTCTCCATAAGTTATTAATATTTGTTACAAAAGTAGCAAAATTTGTTCATAAATCTTGTAGTATACGAAAGGTTTTAACGAATTTTTTGGAACTATTAATTAAATGGTAAATTTTTCATTTATAAAAAAAGTGTTAAAATAAACCAGATCAATAGTTGCTCCTACATAAAACTACTTTTAAACTTTTCTTTTAGTCTTCTGTCAGAATTCTGTTAACGTTTTCAAGCAACAGTTCTTCGTATGTATTCTTGTTATTCGCCAATAAAAAATATTGTGTCACTGAAAAGCCAATTTTTTAAAAAAACTTTAATATGGTGTAAAAATAGTTTTTGTGAGATATTTTCGAAAAATATCACGGAAAGGGCCAAGAAACAAAAATATCAGAACATAAAGGTAAATTAGTTCAAAGTCTAACCGTTGCCTAGCAACGGAGTATCATTAAATTTGCTTTATTTCAAAATTGTCTGCATGTAATCAATTATTTAATAAATTTTGAAAAATTAATAAAAATTGAAGGAAAAATTTCACAGATATAAAATTGATAAATTGAAAAGGTAAAAGTTTGAACTTCAAAACGGTATAAAAATATTTTTTGTGGGATAATTTGTTCTGAAGTTACTGCGGAAAAACTGTTTCGGCTATTTTCTAATTAACTGACTGTTTAATTAACTTCAACACTTTATAAAGTTGACAGGTATCTTCCTCTTGTCTTAAATAATAAGTGTACAAAATTTGGTTGAAATCGGTTGAGTGGTTTAGGAGAAGATGTGGAACATACCCACATACATACATACACAATGACTTTTATTTATATTAAGATATATAAAAAAGTAGTAATACTAAGAGTTATGGAGTTTGTGGAAAACAGTACCCGAAAAAAGCAGCATAATACATTCAGATATACTTTGCAACCAGCAGGGGTGTTCTCTCCTGAATGGCGTAGCGACCGGGCGCAAGGGGCGTTAGATGCCCTGGGTGCAATGTGTTTTGTTTAGGGAGTGTCATGGAGTCAAAACATTACTGCGCTTATGCCATTTTTAAAGATAAATATGCCGAGGTGGCGTAAAAATAATTCGATAACCCTGGCGCCATTTACTCTTGTTAAGCCACTGATGACGACTGGGGAAAAAATCATAATATTTCCTCGGTGTCACCTACTGTCACTACGCCACTGGTCATGGTAACAAAACGTTAATGCTTCGTTTAGCTTCGTAATATAGTGAAGAAAATCGAGTACGCATTTTCGTCTTCTTCCTTTTGACTGACAGGGTCTATATTTGACACGTATATAAAAATTTTTTGCCTCAAGACCACATACCAATTTCGTTTATAAAGATTACTGGATTTTTGAATTATCCGTTCGCATAAATCCGATTAGATAAATGGACAGATAGACAGTATGTTGACGAATTTAGTCCAAAATTTGATACTGTTTTACAATTATAGTGATAAAACCATACGCCAGATTTTGTCCATCTTGTTTGTTACGTTTTTTAGTTAACATGTTCATATGCCTAAGGAAGGATAGACAGATAGACAAACCATAGTCGATCTGTATCAAATTTCGTACGAAATTTGATACAGATCTACAATTTTGGTGGACTACGCACCAAATTTCATGCGTCTATTTGATCCCTTTCTTGAGTTATCGTGATCACAGAGAGTCATAATTCCAAATACGGCTTTTTACTTTCTCGTATACGAAGTATACAAGGAGAAAGTATTGTAATTGTCAAAAAATTCGAACTCGAGATTTTCACGAATCTCCACGTTTTAGACCTCATTGAGTCCGAAAAACACAATTTTGGAATTATGTCTGTCTGTCTGTGAACACGATAACTCGAAAACTATTAGAGCTACGGGGATGAAATTTGGTATGTGGCCTTTAAACATAATTTGTAGATTTCTATCAAATTTTGGACAAAATCCGTCTACGGGAAGTCTGTCTGTCTGTCCGCGGTCATGCGAACACTATAACTTAAAAATTTGAATAACTAGATCGATAAAATTTGGTACACAGTTTTATCATCATGAATGTAGGTCCGTATAACATTTTGGGCCAAATCCGTCAAAGGGTTGACTGTCTGTCGGTCCGTATAATTAACGGATTCTTTTCAAAAGTGACCTCCACGCGCATGCGTACTGGAAGCAATCTTCTGTGCACGTGAAAGCTATGGAGCGAATTACGTCAGTTTTTCCTTGAGCCGGTAAGAGCGGAAAATCGGTACGCATCTCTTTGAATTTGATTCTTTACCTAGATATTTTTCAATCACTGTAATGAAAAACCTTCTGATAGTCATTGGATTCTGGGTAACAGTAGGTTCGAATTTTTTTAGCCACGCGGGGGATGGCTAAACGGCACCTTTTTGGAGAAGTACACGAGAAAGTTTAGGGAAGAACACTCCCCTTAACTTCAGTTTTGTATTCAGGACGATCTAAAACGTGGAAATTCATCAAAATCTCAAAGTCTATTTTTCCCCCTGCTATTACGTAGAATACTTTATCTTAGTGTGCTTTGTATGCAATAAATTAAAAAAGAAATACTTAACTGGAAAAAAGAACATTTTTAGCATTTTTGACACTCGATGATAGATGATAAGTTGCAGACAGAAATTCCACTTCGATGGTCACTACTCCATTATGAATTTCACTTAATGGTGGGTATATCATATGGGTGTACAGAACATGTTAATCGATTTCATACCCAGATTTTTGTTTCAAAATTCATATTGGTACATGTTAACCTGAAATTGGTTACTATAAATTTCATATTTTTAAAAATGTACCGAATTAGCCAAATTCATTTTAATACAATACCATAATTGTTTGGCTACAGAAGAACTAAGTCTTATGAGTGTAGTTTTAAATATCGCGATTTAAGATCACAAAAAATTGTGTCATCAAATGGAACATGAACTCTCATTTTCTAACATAACTTACCTGTCTTTTTCTGTGTGTGTGAGTTCGGAGTTTTATCTGAAAAGCAAAATAAGCTGCAGATTTCTGTATAGAATAGTTTATAGCTTTTTATGATAAACTTTTTAAATTATTTCCTGTTATTAGTTCAACTATCGAGTTACTGAATCAATTTGATTTAACAGACATGTGTAGTAAAGAACCACCGTTCTTTAAACATTGTTTCTGTATATTACTTAACAATCTTAACATCTTATTCAAAAATTATTTAACAGTTTTTTCCCATTATAAAACAAGAGTGAATACATTGAAATTGACAACTTTATTTCCGCTTCGATTATTGCATTTTTTTCTCCGACCGAATTGGCATGCATTTCTAGAAAGTTAAATAAACTATGATTACATAAGATTAAATGATAGATGCTTGAAGCTGGCGCAGATAAAAAAAGGAATTTCTTTTTTTGTATTTAATGTTCAAGACAGTGTTTTTGTGTCTTAATTTTGATCTTTGATTCCATTGTTAACAAGAGAATAGCACACGAGAATGATCCCAGCACATTCAAGCACGTTGATTTTGAAACACTTGATCCAAGTTAGTATATAAGTATAACTCTTTCAGCTTGGAAACACACTCAGAAACATTCAGTGACTTGCAATCAGTCAACAACTGAAACTTTAGTTTCGCTCTCAGCACATATTACTAGCCATCATGAAGTCTGCCACTGTAATCATGTTCGTCGTTGCTTTGGCTGTTGTTCTTCAGTATGCCTCTGGAAAGCCTGCTACAGAAGCAAAACATCATCACCATGACCACCACGACCATCATCATGATCATCACGAACACCATGACCATCATCACCATGAGCATCATGACCATCACCACGATCACCACCATGATCACCATCATCACGAGCATCACGATCATCATCACGGACACGACCACCATCATGGCCATCATCATCACCATGGACATCATCATTAGAAGTACGGTGGTCAAAAAGCTCGTGTTTAATGAACACAATTTCACAGTAGAAACTCAATTTATTTACCTGAAAAAGCTTTGATTTCTTTTTCTCCTTAGTCTTGGAATAATCTCTCAAACTTTAACTTACGACTTTTAGGAGCCATTACTTCAACAATCTCTGCAAAGATGTGTTTTGAAGAAAAAGACATCTGATGAAATGTTTTGAAATTTACAATACGGTGTCTATAAAAATTAATCTTGCATTTGGATATGAATCTTGAAAAATTTGCCCTTAGATTTTGATCAATGATCAACACTCAATATACTGGGCAGTCTAGCTTTATTTGTTTTGAATTTCTGTATGGTGACTTTGTTTGTACTGAAAATACAATAACCATTATTTTATCTTGAAAACAGTACTTTTGTCAATATTTTTGTTATGTTATTTTGTTATAACCATTATGCATTTTTATTAAAATTAAGTGAAATGCATGGAAATCACAAATTTATATAATGTCTGAGTTACACTTCTTATAGCAGGTTTATCTTTTATGGATATTATTTAATTGTATATTTTACATAATAAAAGGATTAATTTGCTGCATATGCTTTGTTATTTCTTAGAATTTTTGACGTGTGATGTAATACTTGAAATGTATCTAGGGCGGTGTGACATATAAAAAGGGTTAAAGTAAAGCATATTTTCATCATATATTTTAAACTCATCTATTTGTAATCACTGGATTGAAAAAAATGTTTTCTAGTTTTAACTTCACTAATAGAAGAATGTTTCTTGAAACTGCTTTTATTTATTGCTAAACTTTGATTTTTTTAATAGCAGCTGATAGCTAAAGCAATATAATACTATTCAAACGCTCAAACGGAATCCACACCATTCATCAGTTTCCAAATTTAGTAGCATCTTTTGCGTAGTGATTTTCACTTTTAGTGGCTACTTCATGAAAATTAATTTTAAACCAAAACCGGAAAAATTTTCGCACTTTGAACAGTTTTGATTGCATCAAGTTTAGAACTGTGTCTACTTCTGGGGTAAATTTGTCAAAGAGTAGACTGCAGGTTTGTTTGTGTGTATGTGAACACGACACTTCAAAAACACCACTAGCTAGGTTCAGGAAATCTGGCATATAGTCTTGGCGTCAATATAGGGGATTGTACGAAATTTTACAACAATCGGTCAACAGGAAGAGGTCCAAAATGCAATCTCGATTCTCTTCACTAAACTATGAAGCTAATCGCAAAATTATAAATTCTTACACAAACCGTATTGTGTAAGAATACGAAAAAGTTTAGGCACTCACACTGGTAAACAATTAAAAGAAGTAACAAACACCAATAACTAATTTTTTACATCTGATTTTGATCCCTACATTGATGGAATTATTTAATGTGACGTCACAACCATAAAATGACAAATGTAACTGCAGGTTGCCTAATGTTCTGGAATGATGTCACAGCCTTTTCTTCTCCTGCGAGATGCATGAATGATTCCAAAATTAAAATTCGCCCGGCCGACTTGACGTGTGTCACGTGGGCTTAAGTTTGAGTTTTTCGTTAGGGAAAGTATGCGAGTAATTACCTAAGTGTCTTTAAACACTTAGAAATGAAATGAGAAATAGTGACATAAAGTGTTAGCTATTCAAATCGAGGTCGTCTGGAACTATCTTATATTGCAAAATCTAAATTTTGAAATTGCTAATGGCATCGACTGTATTTTAGTTCTGAAGATCCAAAGTAAACGATCTGGATATTTTTTATGTGATTGTGTGCCTCTTTAATTGACTATCGAAAACTTATGTTAAGTGCCATAAACGACGTAAATTATAGAAATAAGAGCTAGAAGATCAAAATATTATTTTAAACTAATTAGTTATTCTTTCCCATTAGTGATCAGTTAAGCTTAGGGAAAATCGAACAACATTTTGTCCCGCTGTCGTTTTTAATCTGTGCCCAGCACCTGCAAACTAAAGAGATGGCCAGAGTTTACAAATTTGATTTATAGTTTTTTAAAATAAAAACTAAAGCGTGGAACTTATTTAAACCAGTAGAAGTGTTCTCCTCTCGACTTTCTCGTAAACATACACAACATGACGTTTTTCGTGTTGGATGAATAGTAAAGTGAAGAGAATATACTGTCTGTCCGAGATCTCTGCCCGCCAAGTTGTCTGCTTGATGGCGGTTGCCATGACAACTGGTTATGTTAGGGAAGATACATTTCAGTAGGTGGAATCCGAAATCCGACGGAAGTCTGGGTTTTATTTTATTCTTGGCGCCAGTTTGTAGCGGAAGAAGAGTAGTTGATCACTCTTCTAGGTTTTGCCTCAGTTGCACGTTCCTTCTCATTTGGCGCTAAGTGCGCCAATGTAACAAACTTGGATGATTTTCTACCTACTCGAAATGGATTCCCCGTACGGTAACCTGTTTCTATAGCGACCGCCATCATCCGACAACTTGAAGGGAAGAGATCTCGTCACGGACAGACAGTAATGTGACTGTTACATAACTTGAATTAACTCCATTATTATAAAAATTAGAAAATCACCCGACATGATATGACGGGTGCAAATTTCCTCTTCATTCAAGAGATTTCCCGTCAAATTTGACGCGTTTGAAAAGATATATATGCGAGATAAATGTTTAACATTGATTGAAAAAAATAAAATAAACATATGTTTTATGACAGGAAATATTTTTTTTATTTATATATTATTTACATATTTCTTTATTCAAAAAACCTCTAGGTAAACAACATTCTGTGTGAAGTATTTTTCGTTGTTTAACAATTTTATTATATTTCAATAACCATGAAATTCTCTGCTTGTCAAACGTAAGTCAAAAGTTAAAATTTCAAAGAAATTCTTTTTTGAAATTCTAATCAAAACAAAGCACTTCTCTGCTTGTGAAACGTTGCCAAAAAATATTATCAAATTATATCATCACGATTGCAATAAATAATCAGATGCATCGTGGCGTCCAAATTATATCACGCGCATGATATACCATTGACGTGATTTGCCACTTTCTATTAAAAAACGGAAATAGCGAAAAATTGTGGAAATTTTACAGTTATATTTCAAATATAACTCAAATATTAATTACAATTATTACATAACAATTTGCAATTTACTTAAAATAAAAATTTCGATTTTACAATTTTACTTGTCTGTATTTCTTTTTTATGTTTCTAATTATCAAAATAGGTACAGATCTCCTGTTTAACCTCAATTATGTGATAGTCTAACATGATAAGTTTTGGGGTAATTGCAATCCTTTGAAATATATCATATTTGCTTGTGATAGAACTGCACAAAAGCTAGTTTATTTACAGCATTCCTTCAAAAGCATTTTAAAAACAAGTCCTGTCTTGTTTAGAATTTAATTTTAACTTCAGAAATAAATTTAGCATAGCGTTGAGAGAACTAGAAAGTTATATTTTATTCTGTTTTACTCAGCACGAAATGTTATTACCATATTCATAGTTCGTAATCTTCCTTCTCCTTATAGACTGAACTGTCTTAAGAACGTGAAGAGTATGACATGTACTGTACATGAGAATCCGATTCGAACAACATTCATCATGTTGACAACACATGAAAATAACTACGGTTGAAGAGTATAATCCAGCAGAAACAAATATTGTTCTATTCATCTATTTACACTAACTTTGTTTATACTGCGTGAAAAACGGCCTATTTAGATAAAATTACACGCTTACATATCAGCATAAATGCCTTGATTTAAATACCACTTGTTCAGACGTCATACTTGCAGAGATAAGCTGCACTGTTCTTTTCAGCTTACGTCACTCACTCACCGTTGCCACTGTTCATTTATAATAAAGCTCCGAAGAAAGTTTTATGTTTTAAGTGTCTTTAAAAATACACAATATCAAAAAAAGAAATCCTTTCCAACTATCCACTTACCATTTGCATCATATAAACCTAATTAAAATGATAAAATCCGAATGCCTCTCTCATATTCAAATTAATCTTTTTATTCACTACCAGCTGTTTGATGTTAAATAAGCGATCTTCGATTGAAGTCTCCCATTTTAATCTCAGTTGCAGGTGTTCCAAAGGGCAACTCTGTTGCATTAATAGGCGGTGACCTTGTTTGCTTCTGCTCCGAAAAAAGAACCGGATGGTGTATGGAAATAAGGAAAGAACCGCCAAAACTACGCGAGCACAAACAATCAACCGGCGGACGATGACAATTGGCATTCGTGAGTTGAACTGATTCACGGCGAAAATTCTCACACGTACGCATGCAAAAATAGCATAGCTGAACACATAAGATTCCCGTTTCTCTCGCTCTTTATTTACAAAGTTCCCAGAAATGTTACATCATATAACGACTGTCACGCACTAATTGGGTTAGTTCATGTTATTAATGAAGGTAAAGTAAGTCTGAAAAGCAATTCTGATGCAGATTTTTTCTTTGGTGGACGCTAATTTTATCACGCTATTTATGAACATTTTGTCACATCTCTTAATTGTAGAGCGACAATGGTTGTGACTATTAGAAATTAGCAAATATTTTCTTCCTGCTGGTAGAATGCCGTTATTAATGAGTATAATACAAGACTGGAAAGTAAATCTGATGCAAATTTTTCCTCTGATGGACGCTAATTTTATCATGCTATTTGTGAATATTTTGTTGTTTTGACACTGTTGTTTATCTTTTCATTACAGAGCGAAAATGGCTGTGACTGTGAGAAATTAGCATATATTTTCCTCCCGCTGGTTGAGTCGTGTTATTAATACGGGTTAATGTAAGGCCAAAAAGCAATTCTGATGCAAACTTTTTCTCTGATGGACGCTAATTTTTTCGCTCTATTTATGAATACTTTATCGCTTTGTCACCGTTTTTTTTTTAACTTTTAATTAAAAGAGAGAAAACGACTTGGATAGTGAGAAATTGACACATATTTTACTTCCGCTAGTTTATATTGTACTTTTCTGTGCAAATAATGCAACGTTTCTGAAAATATTGCACTATTAACAAGGAACGTTTTTTTTCTCCTTTTTCTGCTTCTCACATAAATAATGAAAATTATTTTTCCACAATTTAAATTTTAATAGCATTGTTTGCAGAAAACTTTCTAATTTCATTCTCTCCCTTTCTCTCTCCTCTTTTTCTTTTGAGCATGTCTTCACTTCAAGTTATTTGCTTTGACTTTTATCGTCTGCAGTTCCTCACGCAGTGGTATTGTCACGAATGGTTCATAACTTTATGCTATTGCGGTTTTGATTTCGTTGACATTCATCACGCCACCAGCAACGCTGTGCAGGTACTGTTAATTAACAACAAATTTTTAAAATAAAATTGCCAGATGTCGATAACAAATGAAGAGACAGTTAATGCATATTTTTTTTACCTAAAATCGCCGGATTCCATCATAGATAAGCTTCAAAGCTTCCATAAATAAATCGTTAAAGTAATTAAAACACATTGCAGGCAGAGACTAGTGATAGAATAGGATTAGAGCGAGACACAGCAACATTTCCGAAAATCGTTCAGATTCATCTCGTGCGCATAAATATTCATTTGCCTGACCGTAAAATCCATTATCTTTTCCCATTACACCTAAGAAGTCGCGAGCAAGCTGGTATCCTCTTCCGTTATTCGTTTAATACAGACATTAACTCTATCCTCAACCAAACAGATTGCATTTATGATGATGGTGCTATCCTGTTACAAAATAATGGTGTCGAAAGCATCCGTTTCATAAGCTGCATCAATCTCTACATACACAAAGTGTTCTTTACTTTCTCGTATACGAAGTATACAAAGAGAAAGTATTGTAATCGTCAAAAAATTCGAACTCGAGATTTTGACGAATCTCCACGTTTTAGACCTCCCTGAATCCGAAAAACACAATTTTGGAAGTATGTCTGTGTATCTGTGAACACGATAACTCGAAAACTATTAGAGCTACGGGGATGAAATTTGGTATGTGATCTTTATACATAATTTGTAGGTTTCTATCAAATTTTGGAGAAAATCCGTCTACGGGGAGTCTGCCTGTCTGTCTGTTCGCGGTCATGCGAACACTATAACTTAAAAACTTGAATAGCTAGATCGATAAAATTTGGTACACAGCTTTATCGTCATGAATGTAGGTCCGTATAAAATTTTGGGCCAAGTCCGTCAAATAATTGACTGTCTGTCAGTCTGTATAATTAACGTATTCTTTTCAGAAGTGATCTCCACGCGCATGCGTACTGGATGCAATTTTATGTGCACGCGAAAGCTATGGAGCGAACTACGTCAGTTTGTCCTTGAGCCGGCAAGAGCGGAAAATCGGTACGCATCTCTTTGAATTTGATTCTTTACCTAGATATTTTTCAATCACTATAATGAAAAACCTTCTGATAGTCATTGGATTCTGGGTAACAGTAGGTTCGAATTTTTTTAGCCACGCGGGGGAAGGGTAAACGGCACCTTCTTGGAGAAGTATACGAGAAAGTTTAGGGGAGAACACTCCCGCTGGTTTAAGCTGATAGTACTCAGAGCCACCTGTAGCTCGACATGTCAGCTGAAATGTCATCAAATTTGGTAGGAAACTAATGACGACATGGGGAAAAAGATTCTGTGAAAAAAAATTAGTTCCGAAAGTCGCCTATATGGAGGAATGTGGCTCTGTTGTAGTCTACACAACCGAGAATTAGACAAATGAGTAACAAAGAAGAAATTTCAGTGCAAAACCGCTTTAATACAGCAAATGAACTGCCCAAAGGGTTACAGAGATGAAATTACAGTGTACCATAGTACCATACCTCAATCAATGTGACCACTTTTCTCGTGGATCTCATACTGCATCCTGTACACAACATTCTCGACGGTTGAAAATAATGTGTCATCAGGAATGCTCAGCAAGCTCATACATGTTGTCCTTTAAGGTCGTCAGCGTCCGGACCCCACCAGATAGACATTGGACTTCAAATAACCCCACAGGAAAGAAGTCGCTTAAGGATAGATCCGAGGAGAATGGACACGGAGAATGTTGTGTACAGAATGCAATGTGTGATCCACGAGAAGGGTGATCACATTGAAGGATCATCACATGCCCTCGCCGAGAAAGTAATTTTATTGAATAAAGTGCTATGGTGAACTGTAATTTCATCTTTGTAACCCTTAGGGGCAGTTCATTTGCAGTATTATGCGGTTTTTGCACTGAAATTTCTTCATTGTTATTCATTTGTCTAATTCTCAGTTGTGCAGTGTAGACGACAAGAGCGCCACATTTCCCCCATCGGCGACTTTCGGAGCTAATTTTTTTCACAGCATCTTTTTCCCCTACCAAATTTGTTGGTATTTCAGATGATAGATCGAGCTACGGACGACTCCGAGCAATGCCAGTTTAAAAAACACCCTGCATATGGCACATCCGTGAAACAGTCGAATTTAAAAATATCACTGCTACACTGGCACCAAAATACAAATTTATATGCAAGAAACAAATATTAAATAAATGCTTAGAAATAACATGCGCAGCAAAACACTGCAGTGCCAAAAAGTGCAGTCGTGGGATACCTCATACAGTGTTATGGGATAACCTCCTAGTATCGTGTGGAACCTCCCTATGCCCGACGAAGTGCAGCAACTCGACGTGGCATTGGCTCAACAAGACGTGGAAAGTGCAACCATCGGAACTCACCTTTTACAATGAATATTTGGTCACGAAGGGACCAAACAGAAAGTGATGAAAAAGAAAAGGATTTGGGCTTTCATTGATGATTTTTTAATTGTGCGCAATACTTAGACATCTTTTGGTAAAAATAGCATATATATTCGGGAAGATATAAAGGTTTCCTTTAAAAAACCCAAATTTTTCTTAAAAAGTCCCAAATTTTTCCGCATGTTTCTTGCTTATAACATACAGAGTTTTAAATCAAATTTTATGAAACTTACAGAATGCGTGACAATATGTTAACGCGAAGCACTGTTCTAAAATTTGAAGTTAATACGTTGAATATTATAGGAAATATGAGTATTTGTAGTAAATAAGTTTTAGTGCTTATCTGTGAAACACAGTATAATTTTTCTATTATAATTTGGGAGCCTGATACGTAAGGCAGCTATCCGCATTGCAGCGAGTAGAATTTCTGTTGATTTCTAAGAGAGATCGAATTTTTTTAAATAACAATTCTTCCTTTTTGTATATCTTGCATAGGATAAAGTGAAAGCGTTCATTTTTTTCCCACTGACTGCGCAAATCAGTAATAAAAAGTTTTTATATTACATGGTGAGAAAAAGCGACGAATTCAGATAACGTAGAATTATAATAACAACTAGTAAGAGGTTTTCACTCCCTTTCAGTGTTAAGTTTTTCAAACCCCAAGAAAATATTATTATTAATTTCGTAAACATGTTGTTAAAAGGTATATGTTTTATATTTATAATTAAACATTTTAATCACGCAAAGGTTCGAATACCTGCTTCTCAGACACATTATCATAATCTTTTATCAGAGCATCTACGCCACGCATTTCTAAACTGTTTAGTTGATCTGCATGCATATCAGACTTCCGTCCTACCGGATTAGTTCAGCTCTTAGTTGATGTTTTGAATATCTCGCGGTAAATATTCGTGTGGTTGAACGGTTTCTACTGACGCCAGCTTGAATTTTTCAGCAGGAAACTAGATTTTACGTGACCAATCTAAACACAGCAACACGATACGTTGCGAGTCACGCATCTGTGCAGTTAACTATTTCCGAAGTGCTTGTTTCAGAAAATGGAGATTCTCTCTGAATTCTTGATGAACTTGACTTCTAATGAATATGAAGCTTTTACTTATCATTATGTTACTCGGATTTTAAGAAATGGAGAAGATCGCAGCATTTTATTGAACTTATGTACCGAATGTATGGTCTACCGGGGTGCTTAATTGTTTTCAACTTTTAAGAAATGTAAAACAGGATTAATTACAGAACTTCAACTGCAATTGTTGTTTCGCACCTGCTAATTTTTATAAACTTCATTAGAAACATATTTGTCCATTGCAGTTAAGTAAATAGGAGAAAAAATATAAAGTTTTAAAATTTTACTTAAACATTCTTACCTCCGTTTTTTTAGTTTCCCATTACTTCCAGCCCGGTTCTTTGTACTGTTTTTGACCTTCATCACCAACTTTCTGTTTCTCAGATTTCTTTCTTCTTCTTTAGTACTTTCAAAGAACACTCAATACTTATGTTAATTTGAATACCTTTCGAAGCATCTTAAAACTGGTTCCTGTGTTGTTTTTGTAGATTTTATGTGACAAGTTCTCCCTCATACAGACTCCAAAACTCAAAAATCACTTCATTTCTCCGCTCCATAATAACCTACTTAAAACTGCAAAACTTCTTAAGAACTGCTATGTGGAAATTGCGCAACTATTCTTAACAATTTCGCTACACACTCTACCATAGGTCGTCGGGACAGGTGCACGAGCCGTGGCGAGATCTGTCATCCGTCGCCTCGCTGGCCTTTGATGTCAGAACATTTACCGACATTCCAAGGAAAAGGTCGAGCCACCCAAATCACCCTCGAGCTAAGACGAGGCTCTACGCTCTCACAACAAGAAGTATAACGTACTTCAGACGACGTTCTCCAAGCCGCAGACGGAGGGAACAAGGCTTTAGCTGCTGACTCTTGTCTTTTAGTAGTGTATATGGGCGTCAACGATTCGTTCACTTTCCATCCCTTTTTTGAAAAGTTCGAACAATGTTCTTGCCATGTTTACACTTGTTGGAATGTGCGACGGTTGTGTTGATGAACTTGGAGAGGACAAGAGCAGTACTCGCTTGAACTTTTAGTTTATTAAAGGAGACATATCTCATCTTATCAAGCTGCTTTCTTCGTGTTGCACAATTCGATGATGAATTTCTCTCCTGCTGATTAGATTGCATCATAAATAGAGTCAGGGTTGCTAAAGATCCCAAGGAAATCTCACAGGTATTCACTTCGGTTGAACAATTGTACTGCACGCATTTTCCCCTTCCAATAGGTAGTGTCACAACCACTAATTGCATGAAGGAAGATAATAGATATCCTTGAAATCGGTCGCAAAATTAGAGTTATGTAGAGCCTATATTCGACATTATCAGCACGAGAGCATCTATGCCGTCTGGAGTAAGAGCTTTTTTTGTTTTGGGTTTCTTTGGGCGCAAGAGTCATCCTTGGCTAATCCATCCTGGCTGAGACAGAACAGTAAGTATAATAAGAAGATCAACTTCTTGGCCAACTACCTCAACATGCTCGTAATTCTTCTCGTACGTCTCTCTTGCTGTACACACAATATGTATATAGTGTATCATCTGTTGCTGTAAAGGTGCATATGCGTATGTTCTCCAGGCGGTCAGCGAGTTGCAAAATGAACCGCTCCTTATTGGCAAGAGTGATCAGAAGTTGTCTCTGTGAGTCAACGAGAACTGTAGTCTGATTAAATTTTTTTCTCCCTAAAGTAAGCTTCACCAAGTGCCATTGGCGTTCTACAACCTTGGTGCTGACATTACTTTCTCTATGGCAGTCAAAAGCAACTGTTATTTGTGTGATCGCCGTAACACTTCCTGATGTAAGATGTGCAGGTGGTATCAACATTACCAAAGGTCCCAAGCTTTCGCCATACCTATGCGATGAATAAGCTAGTCAAGAACCAAATACAGTTACCACCAACTGGTCGCTCTGGAACTATATCAAAGACATTATAAAAGCTTTTTTTGTCTTTCTCACAAGGCCGCTGCTACCAAATAAAGCCATGGGTACTATTGTAAGCTCTAATGAGAAATAATCTTGTAAGTCGTCAGATGGATGTACAATACAGTGCACTGTAGTCTATGGAAAAGCTGCATTGTATCAACTTCAATAACGATTTTTTCCGACTATTACTGTGCTGGTTGCCAGTCACGTCAGCTCTTTTCAGCTGGAAAGTTCCAAATTATGTAATGTTAGTTCCATTTCTTTACAGAGATTATTCTCCAACAGATACAGCTGTAGAGTTGACATCAACTTGTACAACTAAAGCGAACAGATCTTTCATATCAATAAAAGGAAAGTGTTGCAGCAACCATGCTTCGAATTTCTTACAGTGTCACTAATTTTTAATCTTCCACTTCTCAACTCAACCTGATGATTGATACTAATTGCGAGCATTGTTTCAAAATTTTTAAATTGTCTCACAAACATGAGGGATATACGTAGGTCATAAACCCACACATTAAAAATGCTACTCGAAAACCTGCCCCATGTGTAAAACCTCCAACGCTATTTTAGGTTTTCATTAGCGTTTGCTCTATCAACCATGTTCGGCACATTTTGTGACCCTCAATTTCTTCAACTTTTTCCAGAAGTAAGTGAGTGTACGCGCAAGAGTCATCCTATTTTTTACCGCTGACAGTAAGTAAATTGGCTAGGCCAGCCATTTTACTACGTTAGCAGTGTTTCTTTCTGACAGAGGCTTTTCGCGAATGAAACATTCACTACAAGACGGCATTTTAATAAGTTTATTTTAACATGAAACACACAACTTCATTATGATCAACGTTAATAAAGTCTATACTTCTACTACAATAAAACGCTTCTCTCCTCCCTATTCTTCTCTTGATAAAACACAGCACCCCTCAGCTCGTATAATCTGTAAAGAAATGACTCCAGGAAGAACAGTGCTGTATCGCATATGCGCGAGTTCTCCGTCACACTTCCGCAATCTGTGAACTGTCTGTGTGGCGTGCTAGCGTGATGCGTATCACGTGATGGGTGCATGTTTACCTTTTTCTACTAAGCAGGCATATAGTGGCGTTTATGTCTGCTTGGCGGCCAGATACTGCTTGCGCACTTTTATTTAAAGTCGAATGACCTTCATAGTTCTGTGGATTATTATAAATAACCATTTATTAGGTTACTACTCAAATAAAGGAAAAAATTACTAAGAAACAGCCACAATTCTGCGATTTCCATTCGTTTTTTCCCCATTAAAAACGCACTTTTGTAACAAAAGTCTGACCAATATAGGGTTGCATATAATAAGATTATTTATTAAAATAAAATAAATTTATTAAAGTTAAAGAGATAAACGCCGTTTTTTTCTTCTATAAGCTAGCTAAGATCATTTTACACTTCGACCGTTTTCGCAAAATCGAGGGATGTGGGTTAGAAGAGAACTCCCATCTCCCTTTATAGATGAGAACTCTGGTTCTTATTTCATTGAGGTCAAAATAGTATTTGACTGAAATTTAAAAACTTTATAAATTTTTCCCTCCACCGAGCCATCCCACAAACCCTCGAGCAACAATGATTCCTTGCAGTCCCACGACGGAAGATAAGGTGTATTTCTGACAAGGAACTCCGAACCACTGACCGTGAGAGCAAAGCTTTATAATGTATTGTGACTTCAATTTATTTACTTCCACAATTTTCTTCTGCTACTTTTACCCAAAATTAAACTGGCGCGGCGTCTTTGATTTTGGAACAAACGCGCCACTCCATTTTTTCCCGAGGAACAAAAGCACTCTCAACATACAATTTATTTAATGTGATCTTTAAACAACTTACTCATTTACTAGGCAGGGATTACGATCAAATGAAACACATTCATGATTTCAACGCAAATCTAATGGAAAATACTAAAAACAAATGTGCTCTTTATTTATATAATAAAGTTCTGAACAATGGAAAATGATAATGGTGTATGTGTCGAAGTACAAAGTAGACAAATTTCAGCGTAGATGATTGTGCAGAAAAGCGTACTTTGAAGGCACACAAAGCAGCGCACAGAGACATTCAAAGTGTCCTCTGGAGAAAATTCATTGGATAAAGTCCGTTCCGAAGAACTTTTGATTTGGTATGTCTATGATGAAACATAGTTCATTTTATTGAAGTTCTGCGAGGATCTTCTGTTGTCCATTCTTTGCTTTAGACTTCAGAAGAGCCATTATTCGGTTTCATCAATCCTGTAAGATAAATGGTACTTCGTTAAAATTGTGATAGTAAATTTCAGATAAAAAATTTAAAAGATCTGTTATAGCACAGTTTAATGTATTGCACAAAATTATATAATTATACAAAATTATATAATTTTGGTTGTACAGGGTGGGCATAAAATATTGGACTCATTTCAAAAATTAATAAAAAAACTAATAATGTTACAACTGCGTTTTTCTTAAATGAGAGAGCAAATAAAAAAGTTTTTTTTTTTCTTTCGGATAGGTGTCTATTCAGATAGGCGCAATGTCTACCGATCAGCAGAAGCCGATGCGCGTTTTCTGGTTTCCTTTTTTAGTTTTCTTACTTATCTCGAAAATTTTTCAGTTTTCGATTTACAATTGGTTTAACGAATTAAAGAGAGTAAAATTCCCTACAATATATGCTTTTGTTTTTCCTCTAGCTTTAATAGTTTCTCAGATAATGGCTGTCAAAAATGGGATCTGTCCAATAATTGTTACCTAACTGAAAAAAAACTTTTTAAAGTCCACTATCATTTTTAAAAAACCGTAGTTGCAACATTATTAGTTTTTTAATTAATTTTTGAAATGTGTCCAATAATTTATGACCACTCTGTATTTTCAGGAATATTTTTTTAGTTCATGAATGTGTGATACGAACATCCTCCGAAAAGAAAGAAGGTATCTTGCTTCATACAGTAAAACAAAGTGCTGGCGTTTCGTTCATTTCCGAATAACAAAAACCAACTGTTTGTTAAAGAGAAATAAAGATTTAAAAATACCTTTGTAACTAATTTTAACCCGTTTTTTTCAGTTCCCTTTTTAAAACGTGTTCTGAATGCTGTTGGGTTTTATGATGGTTCTCAACTGCGTGGTCTTTGAATTATTATTTTTTAAAAGCAAAACACAAATAGGTTTCTTTGTGTCAATACGAGGGTAAGTCATTAAGTAAGTCACAAAAGATAAGAAAAAAATGATTTACTATGATAATCACTTTGAAACAGTTTTATTTTTCAACAATAATCTCCACCAATGTGGATGCACTTATCCCATCGTTTTATCAGCGCCCCAATCCCATCTGCATAAAATTCTTTGGGTTGCTGTCTCATCCACAGTAGGACTTCGTGTTGAACGTCGTCATCATCTCATCGACATCGTCGTCATCAGATGAAAATCGCTTGGGGCTAAGTCTGGGCTGTAAGGTGGATGCTGTAGCACTGACCAACCAGACTTAGCTCCAATCGATTTTCATCTGTTTGGTTCACTAAAACAACATCTTGAAGGCAAACACTTTGCAGATGATGACGTCGTTTAACACGAAGTCCTACTGTGGATGAGACAGCAACCCAAAGAATTTTATGCAACTGGAATTGGGGCTCTGATAAAACGATGGGATAAGTGCATCAACATTGGTGTTGATTATGTTGAAAAATAAAATTGTTTCCAAGTGATTATCATGCTAAATTATTTTTTCTTATCTTTTGTGACTTACTTAATGACTTACCCTCGTATTTTAACTAGTGAATCCCGCGCATTTCATCGTACACCTTGTATTTTCGGTCAAATTGGCGCGATCTGTCTCCGTAGTTTTTGAGAGGGGTTACGTTCACATTGGTGTCCCAGACCCCCGTAAATCTGACAGATATGGCTTGATGTAAATAGAAATGATACCTGTTAGTTAATGCATGTACTAAATGAAAATAATTCATTAGTGAATAACATTAGAAAGAAAAATGTGTGAAGATTCTTTGAAAGTTTTTAAATTTCAAGGATTAAAAATAAATCGATTAAGCTATTAAGGTGATACTAAAATGGCGAGATAATTTTGGGATGCAGAGGAGGTAATGAAAGCGAGTAAAAAACACCCGGAGAAAAGTTTTGTGCCACTCAAGGACCGAACCTTCAGCGTTGGGATGGAAGAACTATGTCTTGACGACTATGCTATTGGAACGCAGCGATGAAGGTGAAACATGGGTTTTTATGATTTCGGATGCCATTTATATCGTAATTTGGGATTTTAGAGATAGCTGAATTTTAGATGGAGGGGGAGTTTGATAAAATTTATTTGCAAGTTTTTGAATGAAACCTTTTTTTAGAAAAGCCCAAGTCGCTGATTTCAACCATTTTTATGTTGATCTGAACGTTCTCTGGCTCACCTAAGCCCATATGCTTCATTTCTATCTGATCTGCTTCGAATCATTTCATCCAAAGTTTATTTATTATATTGTAAGAAATGTGAAATATACGTCTGAAACTCATTTTTACGAGAAAAAGTTGTTTTAAGAACGAATATAGTAGCAGGCGGTTCTTATGAAATTATGCCTAACATGGTGGAGGCTACCGGTTTTATTGCGTAAACAAACAGATCGTTGCCATCGGCAAAAGAGGAATTAACCCCTTTTTTCCGCCACGTACCTTAACGCTTTATATTTATAGATTATCAAAAGGAAATCTGTTTTAAAAATTAAGAAAAATTCATATAATCATTTTTAAGAAAATAACCGCTGTTGGTAATGGTATACCTAAAGAAGACTGCAAATACAGTAATAAGACACCTTCTATCAACCGTTGAAATGGACAGGGCAAGAGACAGTAAGGTCTACAGAAGGTAAAAAATGTATGGCTCAATATATCTAATGTAACGAATATAAATTTCAAAAACATCATTTTATACGGCCTATTGGAAATAATACTGAAAAATTTGTAAATATTTGGATGTCATTTCTACTGTATGTGAGCAATAAGCCGTCCCTATGCAAAACCTGGCCCTGCTTAAGATTCTGAACTCGTTCGCAACCTCTCATCTTTTCATACTGTTGTTCTAAATCAGTGGTGGTGAGCCTATGGCCCGCGGTCAGACACTGACCCACGAAGGCTTTTTAAATGATCCACGTGTTGATTTTTATAAACTTAGTTTTTATATCATAAAAGAGAGAATGGACAATCGAAAATGTTAAAAAATTAAAGTATAAAAATATTTCCAAGTGAACGTTGGCTAGCTTATTTGCTATTGTATCTCTGCAGCTGTGTAGGACTCATGACAGCTGGTCATCAACTTGGCGCGAAAACTCTTAAGTAAAAGTTTCAAAACAAAAAGGAAATGTAATTTTTTAAAAGGATTTTAACCCTCTGAGTGGTTTGCTATTTTTATGTTCTAGCTTTAATTCTTAAAAATTAGCTTTTAAAGTGAATAATTCGATCTTTTCTGCGTTTAATCAAAACTCTGAAATTTTAAGAATATTTTATCCATGGTAGTTTAATAAATTATATATATAAACATTAATTATCTGCTTTTTAATTAAGTATGAGAAACGGAAAAATACGTGCAAAACGCTTAGAGGGTTAAAAGTGAGAACAAGCAAAAAAGTGTCAACTGTCAAGGTTGTTCTGTTAATAAATTTTCAGTATTTTCAAATTATTGATGCCCTTTTTTACCACAAACACACCCTTTGCAAGCGACGCCACTGACTTAGTGTCCCACAGGGCCAGTATTACAAAGAATAGCGAAGAAAATTTGACTCACTTGTCAAAAAGGTTCGCCATCACCGTTCTAAATCATTCTTTGAAGTCATTTTTTCCTTCGAAAGATAAGTAGTTAAAGAACGAACGAAAACAGATCTTCTGAATGAAAAACGAATACTAACTAAATTTCTAAGAGGAAGCTTTCCACGAAATCTGCGTAAGTTTCTACCAGAGAAGGATGGATCAGAAAGGGTGTCTGCACAGAGGCGAATTTCCAAAGAAATTTTCTGTACTAATAAATTAATGGAACATTAAATAAATTAATTTAAAAAGGAGTTTTAAAAACACACTTTCATTAGTGTAGTAAACAGCAGAAATTATTTTGTTTTAATTATTTTCTACCTTTTAATTTTGAGATCTGTTGTTTCTCAAACTCTCTACCAGGTGACGCTATTGGTGCGGAATCAAAATTTAATTTAGTTAATGATTAATTAATAATTAAATTTCGTAAACATTGAAATAGTGTGTTATCATCGAGAATACACAAGTGTACAAAATTTCTATCCACCAACCATTTCATAAGGAAAAGAGTGGAAAATCGGTTACACAATTCTATCTTTCCAAACATGGAAACAAGTTAAGTTAAATAAAAATGTTTAATAATAAAATCTTAAAAGTCACAAGTTTGGAAACATGTCTGGTATGTAATGTACAGTACCAAACTTCTATTGATGAAGTATCGAATCTTCCATTGATAAAAAAAAAAGTTCCAGATGATGAGTTTTTAAGTTCCATTTCGCGTGCTGTAAGGAAATCTATGGCTTCCCATTTCACTGAAACATCATTTGATGAAACAATGTACACAGGGCGTTTTAGAGGGGAATCTCACATTGAAATCTATTTTCGAGCAGATGCGTTCCACATACTGTTCAAGCATAGACAGAAAAAAAGATATTTTTAAAAATTCTTGTTGATTAATTAATAGTTAAGTGTTCTTCGTATAATTCAAGTGGTGTAATGAACAACGAGCATGTGGATGGTAAATTTTTCAAAGCTTCACTTCATTAAAAATTGAAGGCGAGTTCTTTTAATATTTGATGTATTGCATATTTTATCTTGTGTCAACACAACGCTATTCTGGGTAGAGAGTCAATGGCTTCAACAAAAATCCATGTTTAACAAATGAATAAACACACAACCTGAAGATAGCGGCATTTTGAATTGTTTATCAGCTTGGGTAAAAGTGCAGACCGTCACTTCGACTCTCTATCTTATATGAATTATGTGTCTTTGAAAAGTTTTTTAAATTAATTTATTATATCGCTTATTTTCAACAATTATGCTCCAAATTACTTTCGCTGATATCAAAATCTATCGTTATAAAATATTTTTTATAAAAGCTGATCAGAAACGATTCTGTTTTATCTGTCGATTTTGTTTAGAACAGTTGTATTTATACCCGTTTTGAAGCTACACAAAGGACTATTTTTGGGACTTACCGCGTCTTTTTAAGCCGTGGACAAATGACAAGAAAAACATCTTATCGATTATGATCTCCTCTCCAAGTCTCTACACCACACCAGCTGGAGAAAGTTTGATCCTCGACGAATTTAACGTGCACCAAGTCCGTATACGCGGCGGATCTTCTTTAGATTTTTGCCTCGACCTCCTGGTCAAGAAGCTCAGAATCTGCAACAAGGACTCATTTTTCTACTAGGACTTCACTAGGATTATTTTTGGGATTTACCGCGTCTTTTTGAGCCGTGAACAGATGACAAGAAAGACATCTGGTCGATTATGACCCCCTCTCCAAGTCTTCACATCACACCAGATGGAGGAAGTTTGATCCTCGACGAATTTAACGTGCACCAGGTCCGTACACACGGCGGATCTTCTTTGGATTTTTGCCTCGAACCCGCGACCTCATGACCCTGCCTGATTTACACATTTCTACGCCCTAGGCCAAAACATATTCTTCACTCCCTCCCCTCTCAAAAGATTTAATATAAAATTTTCAATTCAATATACAATAATTTATTTTTTAATCGTATAAGCACTTAATGCAATATTCGCAATCATTGAACCACATTTAATTAATTTTTGATTCAAAATTACGCTATTTATGAAACACCAAAAAAAACGCCTACAAAAACACTCCATTTCTCGAAATCGTCTGAAATACCTAATGGAATTTCTTCGTTCGCGCTTTTGTCCGTGAATAGGCTGGAAGGGTCATCTAGTTCAACGCGAAGAAGCGAAGGGTCGACAGTAAACAAAAATGTATCGCTCAATATATTTAAGGTAACGAATGTCAGTTTCAAAAACATAATTTTGCATGGCATATTCAAAATAATATTGAAAATTTTGTAAATATTTGGTTATTATTTCTTCTGAATATGCGCCTTCTGACAGCTACGCATTAGGCCATGGACTATGTCTTCTGTATGGGAAATCTGACCCCGGCTCCTGGTAACTACGCTCAGACTCTGCCACCTGGACTCACTTTTCTTGTGGAAGCCAAATGTGCGCAGCGTTCACACCGGGAATACAACTTAATTCAGCCATAGGACTTTCGCGGTAATATTTAGATACAGGCCGATAAATTTCAATCACCACTTCCAGTTCGATGGCCTGATGGTCCTTATCGGAGATTTCACAGTACGATGGATTCTAAAAATTACCAGTCGTCCACCTAAATTGAGGTATTCATATAATAAACTAAAATTTGTTGAAGCTAATTAGAATTTCCTATATTTTATCTAAGGAAGAATATCAGTTAACTAGAATCAATCAATGACCTAGAAAATTGCACGAGCATATTTATCAGTTTTCCATACCACTACATTAGAAAACGAACATGGATCTATTTAATATAATCATCATAATCCATATCGTACTTCACTTACGCTTGAAGATGATGTGATGTCAATTCTGTTTGGAATTTAATAAATTTGAGCATCAATGCAGAATTTTATTTAGCATGTTAAAATAAGAAGAGTTATATGAAAGATAATAAAAGACAAAATTGTATGTACAAATCAAGATAGCTCATAAATAAGATTTCCATTAAAATTTTTATATATTAAAGAAAATATAGCTCAAAATCCTCCTTTTTGTGTAAGTTGCATTTTTAATGTATTCACTAAGTTCGATAAATCAAAGAATAACTAGTTACCACACTTTTTTACTGTTTCTGTATGTTACAAAATAATTGCGTAATTTCGATTTAAATTATTCAACTCTACTTTTTCCAATATTTACTCCATAGAAAGCATTGTCATCAACACTCTGTTTCCGCTTCACTAGTTGTTTTCTTTTTTCTGCTGAAGTGCCATGCGTCCGGAAAATGGTAACTGTGACTGCATAAAAAATATCAATGGTCTAAATGTTTCTTTTTCAGCATATAAGATTAAGCATTTTTCTTTCTAATTTTCGTCATTGACGCATTGTTAACTGAAAGTTGGCTCATCAGACTTGTCCCAGCACATTCAGGCACATCGATTTTGAAATATTTGATCCAAGTTCCTATATAAAGACGTATCTTATGTCTTGCAAAACATTCGAAAACATTCATTGACTCGAGTTAAGTCAATAATTGAAACTTTCATTTCATTCTCAGTAAATTTCAATCGACATCATGAAGACTGCCACCGTCATCTTCTTTGTCGTTTCTTCGGTTGTCGTTCTCCAGCATGTCTCTGGAAAACCTACTACAGAAGCAAAACATCATCACCATGATCATCACGACCATCATCATCATGATCATCACGATCACCATCATCATGAGCATCATGACCATCACCACGACCATCATCATGACCACCATCACGACCATCATCATGACGAGCACCATGATCATCATCACGGACACGACCACCATCACGGTCATCATCATCACCATGGACATCATCATTAGAGGTACGGACGTGCAAGTTCTGCAAGTTTTTATTGCAGAATTACTTCCTAGGATTTGAAGAAATTAAAATGCTTCCACCAGTCTTGGAAAAATAGCTTTATATAAACGAAGAGTAGACGGACATTTACTTTAATTTATTGTATTCTAAATACATTTTGAAATGAAGAAGATATCTAGTGGAGTTTAGAAACTTGTTTTATAGTTTCTAGAAAAATATAAATGTTTGTGAATATGAGTACTAGAAACTTATCTTAGATTTTAATTTTTAATCAACATGGATCTCTTCATATTGTTTTGAGATTCTGCTCTCATTTTTTTTGTCTTCATCATATAATTTTAACTCTCTATTATGGTACACAGTAATAGTTTTGCTAATATTTTCTCATAAACTATTTACCAATCTTTATCAGAATTTAAAAAATGTTCACATGATTATTATAAAAATTCATGTAAATATATTACTTCTGGATTTTGTTTGCTGCTACACACTTAAATAATAGGAAGGATATTTAGTTATTATATTTTATATTAGTACTTAATAAAAGATTCATTTAGACCCTGTATTTTGACGATCCTTTTCTTTTCTTACAGTTTTACAATAAAATATAAATACGCCTTAATCCAAAATAAAATGAATAAAATATTAAAGTAACTATTATTAGGAAAAAAAGTTTCCATCTTTTGCAATAAATCGGCTTAACGTTACTCTATTAGCACAAGATGATCTAGAACAGCGGTTCCCAACCTATAGCAAGCGGCCCACTTGTGGGCCTCGGATGGCGTACTAGTGGGCCGCAGAGCGCTAGTCAAGAGTCGAAGTCAAGGAACCTTTAAAAGTAGTCATTTGTGATTTGGCTCTGTATAAACGATATATTTTTTACCCTTTTACAGTAAAATTAACTAATTGCTGACATATACGTACATATAAAATATAAATATATTATATGTGTTTGTATTTTTTTCTTGTATCTACACGATTAAAATTCGTAGTATGTATGTATCTATGTCCGGCTATCTTCTCACGAACCACTGAATCCTGAAACGAGCTGGGAGTAATACAAGTTGCGAGTTGGGAAATAATACAAGGAATCCATTTCGACCATTTAAATTCCGAAATTGAAATTTGTTAAAAAGATATTAATTGAAAACGTTAAAATGAACCGTGGTGCAATCTAGTGGAAACTTTAACAACCAACCTTGCATTTTTTTGTTTATTGGCAACTTTGACTATGAAGTTCTTGAATTTTTTGCTTATTTATTTAACGAAACCTGGTTTTAATTTGTATAAAAGTTTTTTTTCTTTTTCAGCAAACTGTCGTGTTTTGATTTATAAACATCGAAAGAAATCATTTTTTTTTTGCTTTTTACGTTTTGCGGTTTTCATTACTGAATATCGGCGGCACATGACTGTTATATAAGTCATGTGCCATCATCTATTGAGCAGAAATCACATGAATCGATTTATTTCAAAAGAAGACTTCTTAGATTTAAAAAAATTAACGGGAGGAAAAGAAATGGGCTGTAAAGAATATCGAAATTAGGGTCGAAGATATCTCTAATGTGTTTCGCAATAGAATATGAATCTATGGATGAAAACCAAAAAATAATATTAATAATAATTTTTGCAAAAATTCAAATTTAAATTTTGCAGAAGTCCCTTTTTAAAATCAAGCAATATAAAAGTTTTAGAATTTTAGGGAATAAATCATTATAAAGCCCAGAATGTCAATTAAATTTAACTAAATTCCAAAATGTATTTATTTGTGAGAATATTTAAATTTAAAGCCTCAAAATAAAATGGAATTTTAAAGTTATTCGTTTAAAACAGAAAAAAATCAAGGAAAAAATAATTGGAAGCTAGAAATATCAAGGAAACTATTAAAAGAACCCAAATTAATTTTAAAGTTATTCGTTTTTAAGTAAAATTTAGATTTAAAGAAAAATATTCAGGGAAAAGGATCATGAAGCCTGGGATATCAATGAAACTCAAATAAAAGTAAAAGTGTCTTTATTTGCAAAGAAATCTAAATTTGGAAAGCTACTGATTTTTAAGTAAAATTCAGAATTAAAAAAATTCAGGGATAAACAAATATGAAACAAGAAGTAACAAACACAAATTGAATTCATTGAAGATTTGTTTATTTGCAAGTAAATTTAAATTTTAATAAAACAAAACAAAATGTAAAATTTGTTTGTTTTCAAATAAAATTCATGTTTAAAAATAAAAATTACTAAAAAAATAGTGATGTAAATTAATTTTAGGCCTTTTTGAGGGTTAATTGAAGATCTTCTTCCGCACAGAAGTTCCCTTCAAACATCATACGGAAACTTTGATGATTTACTACAACTTAAGTGTGAATGGCAGAATTTCAGGTTTTACACCAAACAATGCACCTACATTCATCAAATCGAAAACGTAAAAATAAAGAATTTCAGTCGAGTCTGCAGAAGTCCCCTTTAAAAATCTAATAGTTCACATACGGTGTTCTTCCATTTCCATTTATTTATTTAATGGAAGCTGGTATTTCTTTTTCAGAGAACTTCTGTGTTTGGATTTATTAATATCGGGGAAAAATCGTTTTATCTCCTTTTTTGTATTAAGGTGTTTAACGTCCTAACGTTTGTTGGGAAAAGTAGGTGACAATTTTTGTTGAAAGAAAACAGAGGCGGGCCGTATGAAAATATATGGATCCCGAGGCCGCACATGATCTCATTTCTCTCCGTCCGGGAATATCACATGATTCGAGATAGTCCGTGCAACGCCGGAAAAAGAGAAAGTTCTTCTAGAAAAAGATATGTTCTTTTTCTTATAGTACGCACATTTTCAAACCTTCATATTGGTATTTATTTATTTGAGAGAATAATAAATATGGGTATAATTTTTGGAGAAAAAATGAGATAGTCACCTTGCACGCATGATTACGGATAACATATTTATCTAAACACAATTTTTTGGGTATTCAAGTAATCCAAACAGTATTTTTAAGAAACCGAACCACAATTTATTACCATTTAAATTTAATTTATATTTTATATACCAATTTAAAATTAAAGTGTTAAAAAATAGTTAAAATTTCAACTTTTCTACCCCCCCCCTAAAAAAGCTTCTTTGGAGAAATATGTACACAAATGTGGTTCAATTTGCAGAACATAATAAAATACATATTCGGTAAAAATTTTATGTAAAAAATTTCAATAGTTCTTGAGATATCATGAGCGCGATATAATAAAAAAACACATTTTCAGATATAGTGCTTTAAAGATATTGCCATATTCAATGTTTACGTTGAAGAGCTGATACATTTTCCTTCATAACTTTCATAATTACGGGAATTTCCTAACGCTGAATATTTTAAATTGTTCAGAAAAGACAGGGGAATAATATTTATATTTTTGATAAAATTGAAAATTTTAGAGGTTTAACAGTCGTAACGGGAAAAACAACAAAAAATGAGGATTCAGAGAAATTTGAATGTTTCAGGAAGAATTCAGAATTTCGGAATCTGAATTCACTACAATAGCTATTCTGTCTTAAAACGGGTCTAGATAATTTGTGCAAAGAAACGCTTATATTTCACAAAAGGAGACCACGCACACAATTGTTTCAAGAACAATACCCGCGTACAGGGGCGAAGATTAGGTCAGGAAACAAAAGCCATTGCCTCAGATATTTTCAGTTTGGTGGCCTTTGAATGAAGGAAAAGTTAACGAGAAACATATGAACAAAATTACATGTAAAATAATAAGAATAATAAAAGAAAACAAACAACTTCAAAAATACGTGGATTTTCAAATAATTTTTAAGGTGCTTTTATAGATTTATTTTTCATAAAATAGTGCATTCAAATTTAATACCTTCTTTGTTTCTTTTCCGAAAAAATTTATTGTTTAAGTTTCTTCCTTATTATCTGACAACGGCTTACAATTATGAGGTCGACTCCTAATAACAATCCTTAAAACATACTTTAACCAGCAGGAGTGGTCTTACCGAAACTTTCTCGTATACCTCCGCAAAATGGTGCTGTCCCCCCCAGCGTGGATAAAAAATTATCGAACCTACTGTAACCCAGAATCGAATGACTATCAGAAAGTTTTTCATTGTAGATTATAGTGATTGCAAAATATTTAGGTAAAGAATCAAATTCAAAGAGATGCGTGCCGATTAAAATGCATCTATCACACACTGCTAGGTTCCACTCTTGCCGCCTCTAGGACAAAGTGACGTAATTCGCTCAGTAACTTCCGCGTGCACAGAGACTACTACCAGTACGCATGCGTATGGAGAATCGGATTCGAAAAATTAATTATGCAATTTGAACGCCTTTTTTTAACCGATTGACACAAAAATTGGACAGAAATCTGCAATCAAGGAAAGAAAGCCATACACCAAATTTCATTTATCTAAGTAATTTTATTAAGAAGTTATTGCGATTAAAAATATGCGATTATACAGACCGACAGACAATCAGCCCGTTCACGGATTTCGCCCAAAATGTTATACGGACCTACATTAATGACGATAAAACTGTGTACCAAATTTTATCCATCTAGCTATTCAAGTTTTTGAGTTATAGTGTTCACATGACTTCGGACATACAAACAGGCAGACTTCCCGTTGACGGATTTTGTCCAAAATTTGATAGAAAACTACAAATTATATTTAAAGACCACATACCAAATTTATCCTTTTATCTCTAATAGTTTTCGAGTTATCGTGTTCACAGACACGCAGACATAATTCCAAAATTGTGTTTTGCGGACTCAGGGGGGTCTAAAATGTGGAGATTCGTCAAAATGTCGAGTTTTAATTTTTTGACGATAACAATACTTTCTCTGTTTATACGAGAAAGTAAAAAAGCGAGTCAAACCATCGAATCAGATACCAAAATGAGAACAAAAGCTCGAAATTTTATTCATTTTCAGTTAAAGTTACAGTGGACGTTGAAAATGTGACAAATGGACGAAAATTTTTATCTTTTTTTTTAACAAATAGGCTATCACCAAACGTCTGAAAAAAAGGCTTTTTTCAATACCTTTAACTGTTCTCTCAATATAAAGAGAAAGAAAAAAAAATTAGATATTGTTGATCACACTTCAGACAATTTATATATATTTATAGTATTTTCTCAAAATGAAGTTCTATAATGTTATTCACATTTTAAAATGCTTCATGCACATCACATACTTAGCCACAACTCTGAAGTTTTTCTGTTTCGGATAAGAATATATTGTCAGAATTTTGAATAAATAAATCGTTTATAAATATTAATTTGTTGTATTGAGGGACCCGTATGTTATTATTATCATGAGTTTTGAAAAATGTTTATAAAAGAATCCAATATTTCTAGATTTTAAGTAAAAATTATAATTTCAATGAAGTTGAACCTAAAAACCTAGTGTGTCAAATTAAAATATGTTTAAATAATCTGGAAAAAATAATTTATTTTCATGGAGCAATTGGAAGCTTTAAAATATTTTAATACATTTTATTTATGTCTTACTAAAATAAAAGGTACTGGTGAATTTTGCTCAAATGTTTTCAGAGCAATAGTTCCGAAATAGAGAAACTGAATTTTGAATGCCCATTGTAGCCTTAAATAGAACAGATTCATATAATTCGTCACAAGTCGATATGGAACTTATTTTATTACTCCTGTTTTAAAAAAAAATCTTGGAAGTATTTTTTAATCGTTTACCCTTATTCATATACAACTGAAAGCTTATGAAATTTTAGTGATGCTTAAGGTTTTGTAACGTGTCAGATTTTAAGAAGTCAACATTTGTAGCTATCTAAATTTAGCTCGAGAAACACGTATTTTTCGACGAAATCGAATAAACTCATCCGGAAATTGAAAAGTTCAACAACATTTTGAAGATAAGACATTTTCCGTAGCTTGAACTTATATTTAAAGTTTCTCAGTATATGAACTTCGTCGGGGGAACTTGAAGCCCATTGTTTGTGACGTGTGGTCATAAACGAGGTGAATGAACCCGTTGCTATAGCAACTGAGTGATCCTTCATTTAAGCCTTTCAAGCACAGTAGATTAGAAGCAGTGCTTAAACAAATTACCTCTAAAGGTATTAGACACTTTTTAAGAACAAACTAAAGATTTTTATGAACATCTTCTGTCAAATAAAAGCGTTAAAAATAAGATTATGTATTACTTCTTAGTTTTTCTACCATGCTTTGCATAGTTTATTTTGAAGGAGATTTTATCAATGGCGCTATAAGTTCGTTTTATAGTATGGTTTTAAGATAATTTCATTCTATTGTAATAGAATGTAGCACTGGCGCTTCCAGGGGGGGGGGGCTATGGGGCTGCAGCCCCTCCCAGAGCTAAACCAGAATTCTTGATTTTATTTAAAATCACTACCACTCATTGTTCTTAATTTCCCTTTCTTAAAAAAATAATAAAAACATGACAACATTGCGTTCTGACTTGACAGCTCGAAAATTTTCCTACTTTTCTAGTCATTCCATTTGTACTTATAGAGTTGACAAGATCGGAAACATTTTTTGGCTACCTATTTCATTGTATTTTTTATTAAATTATCGAAAGTATTGTAGTGTTCTTTGTGATTCTAATTGTCAGATGAGTAAAGTCTGTAAAATGAAAGTGTTTTGGTTTGCATAAGCCTTGAGATTTGACATTCGTAACGACGATACAAAATTTTTGTAACCTCAGCCCCTCCCAGACCCAAATCCTGGATTCGCCACTGGAATGTAGTATAGTACAATCTGGTTTAACAGAACTAAAAGGGGGGGGGGAAGTTTCAGATAACGTTTGGATAACCATGAACATCTCTTATTAATTGCAGTAGGTAATTCTGAAATATTTCGAATGTAAAACGAATTCAAAACTCACTTTGTAGGCTACATTTATGCTCTTTATTAAAGTTAACCTCTGTCGGGCGCAATATTCGCACCGGCGAGTTCGGATACAATGCCAATGGCACAGGTAAACAATATCGTAATTAACATTGTTAAAACCAATTAATTTTAATATTAGCATTCTAAAATTAATCACCGACCGTCTTGGTGAAACTTAAAAGAAAAAAGTGGGGGATAACGTTGCAAAAAAAAAAAAAAATATCGCCTTCGCGATTATTTCCGTGCAGTACAATATGCGTATTTGGGTTTGCGTTAGAGTTGTTGCTGTATCAGGTATAAGTTGATACTGATACGAGATTGCACCTGATACTCTTACTTGATACTTTTGTATCTGATACAGCCGATAACTGATCTCTTCCTGTCGGTACGGAACTGGGTATTCGGCAATCGGGTAGTGATACGAGATTTTTGCCCTGGCGATGCTAGCATGTGTTATGTGTGTGTTTTTTTAAAACTACCTATATATATATTATTTCTTATCATTACCTGGAATAAAATGATTTCTAACGCATTTTTTCCCTTTTCTTGCAATGTTTATTAAGTATATAAGAATGATGGGATCTTCTATGATTAAATAAACATATTTTGCTTTAAGCATTTCTTTATTCGAAACAAATGAGTAACTCAAACAACAGAATTATTATCAGTAAAATAAATTGAACACAAAAATTAAATACTGAACATGAATAGAATTTTCAGAATATAACGATTTAAAAAATATAATTAAACAGAAAATATTTATATTTTAAAATATAAATATACGATGAAATACTTAAAAACAAAATGAAACTGTTGCTATCAGTCTTAAGTTTTAGAAAAGTCTTTACTTTTAAAAAATGCTTTAAGAAATAATGTACAAAATTAAAATTAGCAACTAAAATTAAAGGTAATGAGCAATTTTGTAAGAGATGGAGATAATAGTTTTTAGAGCTAAACTTCTATTAATATATAGAGTTTAATATGAACAACTTAAAACAAAAAAAATGAATGACTGAAAACATGAAACACTTTAATTAAGAAAAGAGGAAAGCAGGTATATTAACAAAAGTATAACTTTGAGAACATACAAGGTGCAACAACAAAAAAATTAAAGAAAGAGATTTAAATAATTCAATAATTATAGTTTTAAAAAACTAATTTTTTTAAACTTTATTAGAAGATAATCTTGTTTTTTGTCATTTAAGATCAATACCACTATCGAAAAAATGAGTTCTCATAGAACGGATGTCACAAGCATGCAAAAATGTTTCCTGGCTAGTTTTTTTAATACAGGAAATTGTACCTCTCTTCTCGCCTCTATTTCAATCGTTCTTTAATAAGGAAGTACCTATTTACTTCGGGGATCATTCTCGATCGAGATTTCCTACACGCGTGTATGATGCTGAAATCCTATCGTATCTTTTCCACAAAATTAATGCATTACATATCAATCCCACACATAACCATCCCAGCTCGGGAATCCCGCCTTCCGATATACGTAACTATTTGTTTTTCTCCTTTCCACCCCTACCCGTCATGACTTCAAAACCAAGGCCACATGCACTTCATCAGCATTCCTTTACCGAAAACGCGAAGCTATTCCCAGCCCGGAGCTGCATCAATCTGATATTTTGTATCGTATGATACTTGTATCATGTTGATACTTCGTATCAGCCGACCGAAAAGGAGCGCGACGGAAACTATTACTTATCGTTATCATTCGAGTCAGAGAACTGATACCGAGTACCTGATATTTTTGGTCTGTATCATTTAGGTGTATCCGATACTTTTGCGTACCTGATACAAAGTATCAAGTTGGTACAGTATCACCCAATCCTAGTTTGCGTTGTCCGAGGCATTTCAGATAACCCGGGTTTTGGTTAATCCGAGTTCGGTTAACCGGGGTTTTACTGTACTTTAACGTTTCAATATATTTTGTGATTGTAATGTTAGACAATATTTCATGAAGTGGTATATATACTATCAACGTAAAAATAATCAGTCAAAGATATTTGGACTATATATGAAATCATCCGGTTTTTATTCTTATGATATTGTCTTGGATCGATCGTTTGTATCGTCTACAAAAATGCGTGAACAAAATAATTAATGAACTGCAATGAGCTCTAGCTAGTTGCTTATCGAAATGCCTGCCAAACACACTCTTGGGGAAAGGTGGAAGAATGTTTTAATTTAAAAATGTTTAATTTGGCGTTTAACTGTATACTAGAAAATGGGTATTAATAGTAAGAGTAATAGAGTTAACAATAAATTATATATAATAAAAAGGTAACACAAAGAATTTTGCCTTTTAAACTCACCAAAAATCAAATGTCTTCAATTTTACTTCTCAAATGATAAATAAAGAATTTTGAGGGAAAAGGACTGTTATTGATAATTTTTTGATATTTGGAGGAACATCGATATGTTTCGGAGAAAAATTTCAATTTTAAAATTTTAAAAAAATTTTAAAAGTAACTTAGACAGCATTCACGAGTTTATTGAGATATACTTGCAAGACCGTTTTATACAGGCAGTACAAAATGAAAAACAGGCAGTTCAAAACTGTTTTTTTTTTGTCTTTTTGGAAAAAAAAAACCTGCATTCATTTCTTATATTTTTAATGCGTGTTTTCAATACATGCATTTTACATATATATTTTGTCGATTTTACAAAATATATATTTTGTCAATTAAGTATTTGTCGTTCTAAAAAATACCTGGGTATTCCATATTGTCGTTGAGAATAGATTTAATATATTAAAGCATAACGTACTTCGTACCATGTTAGGCCTTGTATAGGAGGCCTGAATTATTATATTGTAACAGAAACGTATACACGTAATTATTTCGATCATAAGTTACAAATATTCTATTAAGAAATCAGAATTACGGGCAACTGAAGTGGATGAAATTGATTTCCGATTATTAGGGTGTCTCGTATAAATGAAGCTTCATCTATTCCCACAGAAAGAAATCCAGGGGTTTGAGGTCTGGAAGGTGTCTGCTTGGGAAGGTTATCAGTGCATGCGTAGCGTGACTCACTCATTGCTACATATCCAACAATCCGTATTACTTTGTCGATGAATTCTTCCCCGGTAACGTACTTGTATGAAATGATTCTACTTAAATTTCCTACGAAGAACGCCTTCTAGCATTTTCCGGGCGCAAGTTCCTTAATTGCCATGGTGTCACTGACCAACGAGTAAAGTTGTAAACAGCGTTTTGGAAACCTCGGTCGGCATAGTCTAACTGACCAACAAGTAAAGTTGTAAACAGACTTTTGGAAACCTCGGTCGGCATAGTCTCACTAACCAACAAGTAAAGTTGTAAACAATCTTTTAGAAACCTCGTAGGCATTTAGTATTTTCAAAGCACTCAATATAAAAACTTCCTAGTGCCAAAGTTAATTTGGATTAATTGAAAAAACAAAACTGTAAAAATTAATTGTTTTGTGCGTATTTCAAAAATTCAAAGGGTTTTCAGTTTGTTCTTTCCCAATAAATTATCAATGCGATGCTTTCATTCTATTGTTCGATAAGAAGTGAATTTCAAATTTTTCAACTATTTTTTCATAAAAATGCCAACCCAATGATGCTACCATACTCACGTCTGTGTTCGTAATCTGGACATCGGGTTCAATTGGCTTCATCTTCAAAATGTCCGAGTCTTCCAACCGCTGCAAAGAAAGAGAAGTTTTGGTAAATATGAATGAGAATGCTTTATTAGCGTTGATAGAGATAACAACAAATATGTGATTTTTCAGTTTTTTCACTAGTCCTTAAATGTAACATCAAAAAATACGTTAAAATTGCAAATTAAATCAAATTCTCTTTTAAAGCGATCTAATTATTGTTACCATCAGGAGTGTTAATAAAACCTGTTTGTCCTTGGTATGTGTGTTTAGAAATATGATAATATGTATTGTTCTCTGACATTAAGAAAAACGTATAAAAAATTTAAAAACTCTAACAAACCAGGAAGTGACTGAAAAATAACCTCAGAATTCCATCTTTACAAATAGGAAATAAATCAAGCTAAATATATATTTTTTTTCTTTTTGACTCGGGAAGTCTAAAACTTAGAGATTCTTCACAACCTGGAAATTGTATGTTTGGCGATTGAAATATTTTCTCTTTATATATTTTGTATATGAGAAAAAAAAAACAGAAGAAGAGAGCGAGAGAGATTGTTTAGTAACGGATTCCGAAACCCTCCGCGCTTTTGCGCATGCGCAGGGCGGAGTTATTTTCATCAAAATAGGGGGAAAGTGAAGAATGGAAGGGGAGATGTTTACATTTTACTTAGCGTGATCTAACAAAGAACTCCGGAAATGAGCTCATATGACTCATTGCCTGACACACCTTTCCGGTGTAAAATCGTCCAAAAGTGCTAGTTTCGGAATCCGTTGCTAAACAGTACATACGCACCTCGTATGAATCTTTATATATAAAAGAACAACTTTTTTATGAGTATGTATATTTGCTTATTTGTTCTTGATGCACGACCGGACCGTTTGACTTACAGGGACCAAATTTCGCACAGTGATGGAATAGCACAAGTGGGAGCTAGTGCCGTAAATATTTTTAAAAATTCAAATTAGATTTTTATTTATTTAACTTTTAGTGGTAAATTCGGGCGTTTTATTTTGCTTATTTTCTTTATTATTATTCAAATACGCGCAAGAAGAAAAGTTGTGTTTCCAGTGTTTTATTTTCTGTTTCCAAACTTTTCGCATTTTCATTCAAACCATTCTGTTATAAGGTGATAAAAAGGCTAGATTTGAAAGTTTTCAAAGGAGATTTACATTTGTTGGGGAAAATTAATGACACTATTTGGAAAAAAGAAACGGAGTAGGGATCATATGAAAATATTTGGACCCCAAGCAACGCCGGATTATCAGCTAGTCTATATTTATAAAAGGAAGTGTTGCGTCTGTGTGTCTGAGAGCGATGTACAGACGAATCTATCGCACTTACAGCCATGAAATTTGGCACACAGATAGTTGTAATGGTGACTCAATGCATCTCGAAGCCGGAATTTTAAATTTTATCTAGAATTTTTTTAATATTTTGTGTTGTTTTGAGTGATTTTTCGCACTAATTTCTCAATAGCATGGTTTTGGATAAATGTACGAAAAAAATAGATACACCATCGGAAAGAGCAACCGATTTCCGTTCCAATGAAGTTAGTTTTGAATTTCTAACGTAATTTAGTGAATTTTAAGAATTTTTTTTTTAAACAATAGGTTATGCCTCAAAAACTTTGTTTGGAATTTCAATTTCTTGCATCCATCATTCTAATTTTTTTTATCAATTTGAAATTTGTTGAAGTAATAAATATAAAGTTTTTCTGTGATCTAAAACAAGAACAGTTAAAATTGAACAGTTGGTTGAATTTTAATTAATTTTTTTCTGAAGTGTTAAAAAAATTTCGATTCAAAATTCCGTTCATGATTCCGACGTATTTTCCCAACATGCATTTCGTCGAAACCACGTGACGTCATAATCCTTTTGCTTCGCATTCTTTTAATTTGTTTGCTTTTATACTTTTTGATAGTCAAGCATATGGCTGATATCTTTAGTTACAGAAGACTGGAAAAAATGAAATATGACTTCTAGGAGCTATTTACATAATGAGGCTTCAAAGTTTAAACCTCAAGTGGAAGATTTCATCTCTCTCTCTCTCTTTTCCTCTTCTTCTCTGATTCATTTTAGATATAGTTAAATACCATAGAAATTATGTTTGTCTGTATCTTTCGAAGCGTATTGTTCCATTTGAAATCGTTTAAAATTTCATTCGGTTTTCATTCCTTAACATTTTACTTAGTTTATAGGAATCAATCTTTTAAATCCTAACTTTTTTTCTCAAATATATCAGTTTATTTGGTACTCTGTATTGTTTTCCTACAGTTCCAAATGTCATTATCGCGAAGAAAAATAAGCGGGCAAATCAATAATATGTATCTTTCGTTTTGATTTTGTTTTCAAAACTTTTTTGTGTCATTGTGGGCGATTTTCTTTTTTTTTTGGGGGGGGGAGTCCTGATTCCACGGGCAACGCCGTGCGCGTACTGCTAGTAAGATATAATTTATACTTAATGACAGCTGAGGTTGAGAGAATATAAAAAGATTTGACTGGGCGTGTCACTCGTGGTTATACGTGGCTTTAGGATGCAGGTTATCATCATCAATTTGACGCAGTATAGTCATATTTGGTTCTTGCACCATTAAACTACTACCAAACAACTACTGGGCTGCAGAAAATTTTCTATAAAGTTACACAACTTTCGTTCCTAATATAAAGATTTATTACACAGAGTGCAAATACCGCGGTTGTCTAGCGGTAAGGTCTGGGCTTCGCTCGGTTCCAGGTTCGAATCACAGCTCCGCCTACAGATCATGTAGTATTCGAGGGGCACGCCTAATCCGTATTCGTAAGCGAAATGTCCCCCGATAGTGTGGTGTGAAATGGAGTGCCAGCTCAGGTGTCATCCTCATTATCTAAACGCGATTAAAAATGATGAGATCCTTCCCAAACTATTGTTCAGCAACGGATTCCGAGACTACCACTTTTGGACGATTTTACACCGGAAAGGCGTGTCAGGCAATGACTCATATGAGCGCATTTCCGGAGTTCTTTGTTAGATCACGCTCAGTAAAAACACTTCCATTCTTCACTTTCCCCCTATTTTGATGAAAATAACTCCGCCCGGCGCATGCGCAGAAGCGCGGAGGATTTCCGAATCCGTTGCTAAACAATAACTCTTGTGGTGTGTCAAAGACAGGCCGTTAATATAACTGAACTAATTACGTCGAATACAGATAGCATCAGAAAACAGAATTCTGTTCAGATGTATCATTTAAATCTAAATGCACCAGGTGCAGGATTATTTAGCGGCGCGTAATGATACATCTAGTATCTCATCCATACTGTCAAATGGAGCTATCTTTAATAACAGAAATGTTTGTCTCTGTGTTGCGGCTTACTTTCTTATATTTCCCCGATTACAATAAATGCTCGTGCCGTTCGTTTGTTTTGCAGATTTCTATGCAAAACAGCCAGCAGGACAAACAGAATGCGAAAAATCCTCACCTGAGGTTTCTTTGGCGGATGCATTTTGATGAGGCTTTCGCCTCTTCTGGATGACGATGAGAGTCTGTTGGCGTCGGCATCTGGAAAAAAAGAGACAGTTGAAAACTACCCAACCATAATTTAAGATCTTTAACTCTTTGCACTCCGAAAGATAATAAGATGTATAATTATACCCGTTTGAGTTTTAGGATTGATTTAACTCTTTAAGAAGCTGAAAAATATCGTTATTAATTTGTTGAATTCCTAAAAATTAATCTGTGTGTTTTTGATATTTTAGAGTTTTTATAACAAGCGCTATCCAACAAGAATGCTTAAAAGATGCATCATTCAGAATGTCGACTCTGACTCGACACAAGAGTGCAAAGGGTTATTGTATTATTACTTGAATAAATAGCAAACAGATTGGTAAATACCATTAAAACATAGGGATTTGATCCTCCGTTGGTCGCAATTTTTTTCATCTTTAAAATGGCCGCAATGTGTCTCGCGAATATAAAATCTAGTTTTTGATATGCTCTTTCAGGCTTGACAATTTTTTCTTTATAACTGTAATAATTAGTTCCAATAAGAATGTAAATGAGTATTCTGTAAGAAATATTCAAATTGTAAATAATCTAAAAACTGCTAATAGATACAGAATCCATGCGTATTTATTAGATATTGCGACTAATGGAATTTTTAAATTGATATTCTTTCGTGCAAAGGAAAAGAATGAGGTGTGGCAACTTGGCTACAGTAATCCCTAGAAAGGGAAAAATAGAACTGGCATCCCCACGCCCGAAGGTATTCACTAGCAGATACCTTCTGATTCTGCCCCCAGGCGGGTGCGGATTTTGATCGAGCTCTAAGCCAAGTGATGTTTCTATTTTATATGTTTTTGTCGTAATGGTGTTTATATATGTGTGTGTTGTGAATAAATGAAAAAAGGACAAACTTGGACTAGAATAATTCGACACCACATCAGAAATTTAATGTCTATGATCAAACGCAAATAACTATCTAATAAAATAATTTAGGAGCAAAAAGAGTCACTTATTCTCTAATTAAAGCCCTACTACTTTACAAATAGGCGGCTTTTCAAAATAGGATTTTGAAAAACCTTCCGCCATCCCTATTCGTATACATCATAGGTTCCTAACCCGTGGCACGCGTACCCCTGGGGTACGCAAAGGACAAGTTGGGGGTACGCGAAATCAAAGCTGGTTATCGTGGAGGGATTAAAAAAATTTACAGAATTTTGTTTCCCCAAGTGAATACTTGCTATTTAATAACTACATCACTTGAATGGTTGACTGTTATCAAGGGTAATTTTTAGTTATCCTAATAAGTTAGTGCGAAATTAACTACTTTCATTTATTTTGAGTGATACTATTACTATCGTAAAAATGGAATAAAACGTAAAATTAAAAAATAAGTTCTGCAAATGTTCGAGTCATTTGCCTCTGAAGCTAACCTAAGCCCTTAACATCATTAATAAAAACTTCTTTGCATAGACAGATGGGGGGGAGAAGGGGGATATGTTAGTAGGGGGTACGCGAAAATAAAAAGACTAATCAAGGGGTACGCGGGGGGGGGAAAGTTTGGGAAACCCTGGTGTAGTATTGTCTGCTACAAGAAATGTGCTTTTTCCTTTTTCGCTTCCTTGGTCGAAGATTGTCCAGTGCCTACGTGCAGGAGGTCAGTTAAAGGTCACTTTCTCACCACATTACGAGCGGGGGAGGCTATAAGGTCACTCTGAAATAGCGCCTGACAACAAGCTTGTCCAATCAGGCGTTGTTTTTTTTTTCGGTGACGCAAGGCCGGAGTGTGAAGAGGGGCCTGGATCCCTACACTTGAAGAAGGATTATTCGAGAATCAAGACGCGCTGCTAGATGATTTTTGGGAAAAAGAAAAAATGGTGCTCATCCTTCGTTCCGGTGCGGACTTTTCGAATTGCATCTGCTGAGTTGTTTTGCCCAAAATGAGGAGTATGTGAATGCCCCGTTCGGGTAATGTTCCCCCGTCTGGATTGTAAAGAAGCAGCGGACTTGTATGATGGAAAAAAGGTTGATGAAGAAGGAAACCAAACAGATAAGAATTTTTCGATTTTATCAAGATACCTTTTTTTACGTATTTCATAGCATCCAATTTTTGCATCCAATTCTCACCCCCTTACATAAGAAAAACAAGAGAGGAACTTAAAGACTATTTTAAAAAGATTTCTCCGATTTTTTGAGTTTCTAGTTTAATGCAATATGTGTGTGTTTTTTTTTGCGAATGTTGATCAACATTTTTAGTTTAAGAAAAGGGGCCCCCTAATAATATCCTGATAATATGTAGTCTAGAAATTAAGTTAATGTCAATTATTATTTTTGTGTATTAATATAAATAAGTCTTTTAGTTGTCTTTTTCAAGAGTAATTCCTTTTTGCATTCATGTCTGACGTTGTTAACTCTTCCTTTTGTTTTTTATATTTTATGCATGCCATCTTTCCTTTTTTTTATTTTTAGTAAAAAGGATACTTGAAATATATACGGATAAATTAATTTAGCAAATGCAATTTTTTTAATCTAATGAACTGCAGTTTTATATATCTAAGTGTTTATATATTATATTATATAATATCAAGATAATAATTTATGTGTTTAAATATCAAGTTAACAATTTAACAATTATGTATATATTTAAGTGTTTCAATCCATCAAGTTAACAATTTAACAATTATGTATATATTTAAGTGTTTCAATCCATCAAGTAAACAACTTAACAATTTGAGTATATGTGGTATTATATTATGTATATTATCAAATTAACTATATAACAGTAAACCCCTTAACAATTTATGCCCTTTATATAATAATTTATAAAGTAAACAATATAACACCTGGTATACATGATTATCTGTTAACGGTTACATTATATAAAAAAATCATACATTGACTCTAGGTATTTTTTTTTAACTTATATACTTGCTTATGTAACGTAATTCTATGCTGTTAAAATACAAGCCCTAATAATATTTTTATTTTAACATATTTAAGTTTATAAGTAAATAAATTGTTTGGTTCAAAATTTTTAAAAATCAGTATTTTAAATTTTTAAGCAGCCTTGGATCAATGGCGCTCCTGTGCAACAGCCCAATTAGCCCTTTGGCGGCGCCCATCAGGTTTAGTCATTCAAGTTCTTTTTTCATTCAGTTTATTTCTGCAAAAAAAATCTCACAGAATATTGTTAAAAATGAGTTAACGACAGATTACAGTTAAGTTCATAGAAGGCCGGTAAAAAAATTCTTAGTGAGTCACAGTTTATAAATCTCTTAATAATTGTCAGTATAAGCATTCCTAAATATCTTGATCTCGATTTTGGTTTCTTCGGAAACTTAAATGCATGAGAAAATGTTTAGAAAATTGACTTGAATAAAACATTCCAAACTCCCAACAATCTCAAATTTTTTATAACATTCTTTAAATTATATTCACTGTACTCTTAAAATTCTTGTCCTTTTCGTTGAAAAGGAAATCAATCACAAATCGCCACAGTGTATTCTGCCTCCGAAATCTATCTTGACTTTCAGCGATATGGGTGTCATAATTTCCTTGTACAATGAAGCATAGACTATGATATGCTGTGCAAATTTTTTATCTTGGGGGAGTATTTTAAGTAGATGAGTGCAAATTGGCGAAAGGTTCCATTAGAATAGGCTCTCAATATGCTACAACTGGTAACTTGCAGTAGAACTAGGGTTACCGTAATTTTTAGTTGAAATCAGGGCACACCAGAGGGGGGGGGGTTGAAGGGTCTTGGAGAGCGGTTTAAGTACAGAATAAATTTCTAAATTCGGTATACGACCCTTTTTGCATAACACTAGCACAGAGTTTGAGGAAGTAAAAAAAAATTAAAACGTCAGAATCCAAAGAATATATAATTTTTTTAATGTTTTGCATTTTAAAACTGCAATCATGAATAACAGAATTAAAACGAAACTGCCAAAACTGTTAATCTTTAGTTTGAACTGGTGTCTGGGTAAAAGGGCTCACTCATTTTCTCGTCAACAATGGATGTCAATAATGAATTCTCTTTCATTCATAGAAAGGCGTCAGCTTTTTCGAATACGTCAGATTTTAACGTCAGTTTACCGTTGTAGGTCCGGATGTGAGTTTAAAATCCGGACTGTCCGGACGTGGGCTTGAAGTCCGGATGTGTGGTAACCCTAAGTAGAACTCACCCCATAATATGATCCTGAATTCCATCGTGGGAAAGTCATTGTGATTTGGTGGCAGAGTTTCGACTTTGGGACTTCTTTTTGACCGATTGGATTTGAAATTTAATGTAGATCTACATTTATGATGTAAAGTGAAAGTACCAAATTTCATTTGGCTAGCTCATTGGGTTTTTTAATTATCTTGTTCACATACAGACAGTGAGCCTGAAGAAGATTTGGTTCAAATTTAGACACATATTTACAACCTGGGTTAATACTTTCACAATAAAATTCATTCATCTAGCTTGTTCAATTTTCGAGTCATAGCGTTCGAAAACACACGAATATACAGATCGACAGAGAGTCAACCAGTTGTGTGAGAGCAACCCAGGCTGTAATCTGTACCACTTTGAACGCAGGTTTGAAGCTTGCTGTCTGTATGTGAACAACAAGATAGTTCAAAAATGCAACGAGCTGGAAAAGGATGAAATTTGTATTGATTTATGGGTTTGAATTATAGATCTGCTCGAATGGACATCCGCAACTGACTCTGTCGATCTGCTAGAGTATTCGTGTGGCTGGAACGATGTAACCGAAAACTCAACAAGCGCCAGATGGATGAATTTAATGTGAGAGTATTAACCCAGGTTGTAAATCTGTGCCTAACCAATGAAATTTTCAGGTCACTGTCTGTATGTGAACGAGATAACTAAAACGCAACGAGCTGAAAAAAAAAAGATGAAATTTGCATGATTTTGTTTTTGAATTATAGATCTGCTCGAATTTGGACCAAATCCGGGCAATCAATAAATTCTAGTCGATCTGTACATTCTGTGCTTTCTGAACACTGCGACTCGAAATGAAACAAGTTAGATGGATGAATTTTTTAGTGAGTATTGTGGCTAAATCTGTGCCAATCCTGAACGAAAATCCTCTTCAGGCCTACTGTCCTGTGAACAGAGATAATCAAAAAACGCAACAGAGTTGAAAAGATGAAATTTGCATATAATTTTATGGTTTGAATTATAGATCTGCTTCAAATTTGGACTAAATCCGGCAACTGGTTGACTCTCTGTCGATCTGTATATTCTTGTACTTTCGAACACTATTACTCGAAAACTGAACAAGCTAGATGGATGAATTTTAGTGTCTGAGAGTATTAACCCAGGTTGTAAATCTGTGCCTAAATTTGAACGAAATCCTCTTCAGGCTCACTGTCTGTATGTGAACGAGATAATTCAAAAACGCAACGAGTTGAAAAGATGAAATTTGCATATAATTTTATGGTTTGAATTATAGATCTGCTTCAAATTTGGACTAAATCCGGCAACTGGTTGACTCTCTGTCGATCTGTATATTCGTGTGTTTTCGAACACCATGACTCGAAAACTGAACAAGCTAGATGGATGAATTTTAGTGTGAGAGATATACCCGGTTGTAAACGCCAAATTTGAACGAAATCCTCTTCAGGCTCACTGTCTGTATGTGAACGAGATAATTCAAAAACGCAACGAGCTGAAAAGATGAAATTTGCATATGATTTTATGGCTTGAATTATAGATCTGCTTCGAATTTGGACTAAATCCGGCAACTGGTGGACTCTCTGTCGATCTGTAGATTCGTGTGTTTTCGAACGCTGTAACTCGAAAACTCAACAAGCTAGATGGATGAATTTTAATGTGAGAGTATTAACCCAGGTTGTAAATCTGTACCTAAATTTGAACGAAATCCTCTTCAGGCTTACTGTCTGTATGTGAACGAGATAATTCAAAAACGCAACGAGCTGAAAAGATGAAATTTGCATATGATTTTATGGCTTGAATTATAGATCTGCTTCGAATTTGGACTAAATCCGGCAACTGGTTGACTCTCTGTCGATCTGTACATTCTTGTGCTTTCGAACACTATGACTCGAAAACTGAACAAGTTAGATGGATGAATTTTAGTGTGAGAGTATTAACCCAGGTTGCAAATCTGTGACTAATTTTGAACGAAATCCGCTTCAGGCTTGCTGTCTGTATGTGAACAAGATAGTTCAAAAATGCAACGAGCTGAAAAGATGAAATTTGCATATGATTTTATGGCTTGAATTATACACTGTAAAAAAAATCCCGTAAAATTTACGGTTTTAAACCGGCAGCTGGGTTGGTTGTGCAAAACCGTAAAAGTTACTAGTAGAACCAGTCGCACGGTTTTTTACCGTATGAGATCAAGTTTCGTTAAAAATTAAATCACTAGTAAGTGACGTCATCGACTGAGTTGAGTTGTTTTCTCTTCTGTTCGAGTTTGAGGAACGTGCTGATGTATTATCGATTAGGATATTAATTAATCAAGGCTTTTATTAATAATTTCAATTAATCCAATTTTAATCGAACTTACTTGGACGATTTCGATGCAAGATGGTGACAAAACTTCGAACTCCTCCGAGCAGGATCGAAACCGCGTTCAGAAACCAAAGGCAGTCTCTCTAACCACTAGACCACCGGAGACTTGAAAATCAGGTAAAATAATCTATTTGATTTTAAGTCACCATAGTTTCCTAGTGGCGCCACCGTGGTGTAAAAATCAACTATTGCAGAACACGGAAGGTTAGCTTCAGTGACAACAGGTTCTGCACATGTGTAAACAATAGCGGAGATGGAACCTATTAAAAACATGAAATGAATGCTATAAAATTACATTTAAGAAAAGGAAAGTTATCTACGGAAAGCAATACCTAGATGAAAAATAGAATTGAACTGATCGGTTTTAAACCGTTTATGGCTGGAGGAAAACGGGAAAACCGTTTGTCAACAAAACAGCTTTAAACCGTCAAATATACGGAAAAAGTCCGGGAAAAAAACGGATATTTTTTACAGTGTAGATCTGCTTCGAATTTGGACTAAATCCGACAACTGGTTGACTCTCTGTCGATCTGTACATTCTTGTGCTTTCGAACACTATGACTCGAAAACTGAACAAGCTAGATGGATGAATTTTAATGTGAGAGTATTAACCCAGGTTGTAAATCTGTGCCTAAATTTGAATGAAATCCTCTTCAGGCTCACTGTCTGTATGTGAACGAGATAATTCAAAAACGCAACGAGCTGAAAGATGAAATTTGCATATGATTTTATGAATTATAGATCTGCTTCGAATTTGGACTAAATCCGGCAACTGGTTGACTCTCTGTCGATCTGTATATTCGTGTGCTTTCGAACACTATGACTCGAAAACTGAACAAGTTAGATGGATGAATTTTAGTGTGAGTAACCCAGGTTGCAAATCTGTGACTAATTTTGAACGAAATCCGCTTCAGGCTTGCTGTCTGTATGTGAACAAGATAGTTCAAAAATGCAACGAGCTGAAAAGATGAAATTTGCATATGATTTTATGGCTTGAATTATACACTGAAACAAATCGGTAAAATTTATCGGTTTTAAACTGCGGAATATCTAGGGTTATTGTGCAAACCAAAAGTTACGAAGATAAACCGATGTCGACACAACGGTTTTTACCGTAGTTGAAGATCAAGTTTTTTCGTTAAAATTAAAATCATCAGGCGGACGTCATCGACTGAGTTGAGTTGTTTTCTCCTTCTGTTCTCAGAGTTGAAACGTGCTGATGTGTATTATCGATTGAAATATTAATTAATCAAGGCTTTATTAATACTCAATTAATCTAATTTTTAATCGAACTTACTTGGACGAGATTTCGATGCAAGATGGTGACAAAACTTCGAACCTCTCGAGCCAGGATCGAAACCGCGTTATAGAAACAAAGGCAGTCTCTTAACCACTTCTAGACCAGGAGACTTCTAGAATCTTGGTAAAAGAATCATTGAGTGTTTAAAGTCACTATGTTGTCCTAGTGGCGCTCACCTAGTGGTGTAAAATAACATCTATACGAGACACGCTGTTGTTTTAGTTAGCTGATATGACAATCAGGTTACTGCAACATATGTGTAAAACAGCAGTCGGAGATGTCCGCTTAAAATATTAAATAGATGCTATAAATACATTTAAGAAAGGGAAAGTTTCATAGGAAAAGCAATACCATATGATGATAGAATTTGAACTTGATCAGGACTTAAACCGTTTATGGCTGGAGTGGAAGAAACGGGAAAAACGTTTGTCAACAACAAAACAAGCTGAAACCTCAGAATACGGAAAAGTCCGGGAAAAAACGGATATTTTTTCAAGGTAGATCTGCTTAATTTGACTTAAACTCCGGACAACTGGTTGACTCTCTTAATCTGTACATTCTTGAACGTCTTTCGAACACTAAAAGTGACTCAAAGAAACTGAAAAGTTGATGGATGAATTTTAATTGAGAGTGATAAACCCAGGTTACAAATCAGCTTATTTTGAACGAAATCCGCTTCTAGGCTTGCGTCTGTATGTGAACAAAGATGATCTAAAAATACAACGAAGCTGAAAGATGAAATTTGGATAATGATTTTATGCTTACATATATGTTCTCACGATTGGGACAAAATCCAAAATCGCTGGTTGACTCTCTGTCGATCTGTATATTCGTGTTTTCGAACGATGTAAATTGCAAAACTCAGCAAGCTAGATGGATGCAATTTAATAGTAGTATTACCCAGGCGTAAATCTTTGCCTAGAAATTTGAAGCAACTCTTCATTCAGGTCACTGTCTGTATGTGAACGAAGATAATTCAAAACGCAACGAGCTGAAAAGATAGAAATTTGCTAGATTTTATGTATGAATTATAGATCTGCTTCAATTTAGGACTAAATCCGGCAACTGGTTGACTCTGTCGATCTGTACATCTGTGCTCGAACACTATGATCAAAAATTGAAAACAAGATGATTAATTTATGCGAGTATTAACCCAGGTTGCAAATCTGTGACTAATTTTTGAAACGAAACTACCAGCTTGCTGTCTAAAGGCGTAGAACAAGATATTCGTAAATGCAAATTTAGAGCTGGAAGATGAAAGCGGTATATGAGATTTTATGGCTTGAATTATAGATCTGCTTCGAATTTGGACTAAATCCGGCAACTGGTTGACTCTCTGTCGATTCCTGTATTGATTCTTAGAAGAACACTATGACTCGAAAACTGAACAAGTTAGATGGATGAATTTTAGTGTGAGAGTATTAACCCAGGTTGCAAATCTGTGACTAATTTTGAACGAAATCCGCTTCAGGCTTGCTGTCTGTATGTGAACAAGATAGTTCAAAAATGCAACGAGCTGAAAAGATGAAATTTGCATATGATTTTATGGCTTGAATTATGATCTGTTTAGTTTGGACTAAGTCCAAGT
>BGPR01000138.1:934806-957930 GCA_013235015.1 Araneus ventricosus | reverse complement strand
CTAAAACTAAAACTAAAACTAAAACTAAAACTAAAACTAAAACTAAACCCACACTCCTTGATTAGTCTTTCTATTTTTGAGCTCCACATACTATCATGTTTTCCTTCTGCTCGGAGAAGATTTTATTAATAATGTTCAGATTAGCTTAGGACCAAATGACTCGAAGCAACTAAAAACAATTATAAGATATATTTATAATTTTCAATTTCATTCTATTTTTATAATAGCATTAGTTCCATGGCTTAACAAATGAAAACAGCATTGATATAATTTCCTATTAACTTTTAATGGAAGATAACAATTAGTTTTGGGGTTTAATTATTATCCTCGCGTCCCCTAGGTGTACGCATATCACAGGTTCGAAATCTATGCTTTAGCTAATCATGGAGCGTTTCTTAAATGACAAGATACGTCAGTGGAACGATAGTTAAAATCACAGTATATGCGAATGCCCCCTCTTGTCTATATATTTATAACCCTTCTGAAATGCTGCCTACAGCAACAAATACCAATAATGTGGAAGTAAATCGAACAACGTGTTATCTAGCGTAGAATATGAGTTGCCATGGTTACTAATTTCCATGGAAAATACATTGAAACGAACTCGTTCAACTATATTGAAACTTGTGACAACAATTTCATATTTGCGTCAGAATGAAATTTGCGATGAGATGATGATGTTGATAATTCTGTTTATTTTATACTTATTTTGCGAATGAAAAGCGCACGTTTTGAATTAGGAATTAATATTTCCTAATAGCATTAGGAAAAGCTACCAATTCCATTGCTATTCATTTTATTTTTAACTTTGATATGCTTTCAGTGCAGAAAATATTTACTTTTTTTAAAGTAATCTTTTCCGTAAATTGTGTCCGAAATTGTGTTGAGAGCAAGAACTATCAGAATCTTTATTTGTGCAGCAAAGAGTTAACACACAAAAACATACAGCATGAGCATACAAAAACTCTATTATTTCCTTTTTTCAAAAAAAAATTACATTAATATGATTACATGAATGAAATACGAGAGGAAATTTATTTTCATTAGATTTGTAACTTTTTTAGCAGACAGTTCAACATATCAAAGCTAAAAATTCCACTGTTTAGGTTAAAATAAAGATAAAACATGCGTTCCAGAAAAGGGCCGATAATAAATAATGAGTTAAAGTTTCATTTTTTGTCCCGGAAAGCAATCAGAGATACGCGATCTCACGAATTAGAAAAAAATGTGACCTTCTAATACAACGCACTGACGCCATGGTTTCATAAAGCCCGATATGTGAAAAAGTATTCAATACGATTCAAACAAAAGCTAGAAAAAGAAGTTGGCAACTGGTTTTGCGTCGTTTCTTTCGGTTGCGCTCAAGTAGACATGGATAGTTTGATAGTGCTTAAAAACAATCAACTAGAAAAATTAGAAGAAAAAAAATTAAAAATAGAATCTTAACTTAAACTTTAAACAAGAACAACAAAAAATTTTATTTATAAACAATAAAATTTAGAGAATAAAATTTATATAATGGTTAAGTAGCGCGCAATTGCAGCAGTAAAACGAAAAAACAGAGAAAAATGGCTTTCTTTGCATGATATTGATTTCCAGTAGTTTGATAGTGATAGCTGGTGTCACAACAAATCAAGAACAAATAATAAGTTTTCTGCTGCATAATTAATGAAAACAGCAGAAAATTGTAGCACTCTAAGCATATTAAACAGACGCAGACAGAAAGGTATTTTTAGACACGTCAGGAAGATATTTTATTTAGTGTAGAAATATAGGTCCATCTTTCAGTTAACAAAAGTTATTAATAATAATTAGACCGGTAGTGGTTCTAAGTGGTTCTTTGTCACTGTATGGTAGATTAACATTTCTTTTATTTAAAAGCTAAAACAAGGAATTGTTGAGAATGTGTTCAACTGACAATGATACCAGAAGTAGCATTAGATTTTTCCCGACAGGGGGCACGACCTGCTCTACAAGGGGACGGGCGTACTGATGACCCTCTCAATATTTCGCCAGATCTTTATTTATCTACTAATTGAATAGCCCGTTGCCTGAACGGAGGGAAAATAATTTGCCCCGACGGGGGCGCAATATCCTGGCCCCTCTCGCGAAAAAGTGTGTGGAGTGCTTGGAAGTTTTAATGTCCCTGAGTGATACCATCTTTGCCAATGCCCAAGTCTTCAAGATTGAACGTCACGTAAATTCCAGGACATTAAAACTTCCAAACACTTAAATTGCTCCAGAAAAATTCTTCCGACAGATCTTCAGTAAGACCTGAACTTGCAACCTTCTAAACTCTGTCAACCGGTTTGAAAGCCATTTGTTATGTCAAGCGGCTATTTATACGGACATTTTGCATTTGGAACTGTTGCTACAAATTACTATCTTCTTTAACATTGACTAATATTTTAAACTCCTTCTGTGAAAGAGTTGTAATTGTAGTTGCCACAAATTCTTATAAGAAAAAAGAAAGAAAGACAGTATACACAGATAAAGGAACAACATTTGATGTATAATCACGAGTTGCATTCCATTCATACCGGCAGGAATAGGAAAAAGTACTCGCCCAAGTTGATACTTTGTTAGAAAATAAACTAAATAAAAACAGTTCTCAAATATATGCTTTCTTATTAGTTCGTTAAAAAGTAATTTTTTTAAATATTTATTAATAAGGCAACGTTCATAGGCTGGCATACTATCTGTAAATTTCGACTTGCATTGAGAACACTCTACAGAACAGACCGTTTGACTTAAAGTTACCAAATTTGGCAGATAGTTACTTCTTGAGTAGCAAATGGTGATTAAGAGACAGATTTTTAAAATTTTAATTTGATTCTAAATTAAAAATTAATCAAAATTTTAGTGTTCTTCCTCAATAATTTTGGAGTATATTATTGTATAAAAATCATATTGCACTACTTTAAAATGCAAAAAATGAGCTTTCCAATGATACAAAGCTAGTCAATTCAATGAGACAAATGCAACGATATTAAATATATCTTTTGTGTGTTATCGTTGTTATATAATTAAGAGTAACTTTTAAAAAAATGATATAAAGACAGACGAGTAATGCCTGAAGCAATAACATGCTCTGATATTTTGAACTAGATTTTTGAATCTTTTTTAATTTTTATTTTCCACTTTTCAGGCTTTAATATCTAATTCATTATATATATATATATATATATATATAAAGTAGAGTGTGTGTCTGTTTGTTCCTTATATAAATCTACAGATTTTGTCCAATATTGATGAAACTTGACACACATACTCTTCGAAACAAGAGAAAAATTACTGTCAACTTTTTAAAGTGAAAAATTAATTAAATTCTGAGTTAATTAGAAATTAAGCGAAAATGTGAGGATTTGCATAGTTTTTTGCCAATAACTTTCGAAGGATTTATCGCACGAGAACGATTTTTACACTACCTTAAAATGCGAAAGTTCACCTTTCTAATTGTTTTAGTTTAAGTGTGTAGAATATTTAGACGAGTTTTAACCAATTTTTAAAAACATTGTTTACTGCTCGCAACTCAGCGAAAGTCTTTCTCTCGCAATTCTCCTCCGATGGGGTTACAACGTTGGAGTTGGGGGCGGATGGACGTACGCGAGATCACTCAGTGGGGCAAAGGCGTATTTCTATCTAACCTGCATTCTTTTGTTACTGATACTCAAGGTTATTTGAGATACTATCTGCTATTCATTTCGCTGTCTCCCTGTGTCTCCTCCCCTCCTTTTCCTGTCATAAAATCCTGAACGATACTGTCACACAACTGCCCTTTTCCCTGCTAGGGTGAAGACCAGTTTGCACTTGAAAGAGAGATAGAATGTTGCTTTTAAAATAGCTAAGCTTTCGCATTTAATATGCCTCCAAAGAAAAGACAGTATATCGGACAAGTACATCCGAAAACCAGAAGAGCAAAAGTAATGCGGGCGTGTGAAACCCCAGAACAGCGTGATACTCGCGTCGAACAGAGCTGCCTCAGAATGTCTGCTTCTAGGGCTATAGAAAAACCTGAAGTACGGAGAGACCGTCTCGAAGAAGACCGCCACAGAAGGGCTGCGTGCAGAGCTAATGAGACAACTGAACAAAGGGAGGCTCGCGTTGAGGAAAATCGAGTAAGGATTGTTCAAACGAGAGGATTACTCCGGCAGAGTAACCTGAAACTCGTAGCTTTCAAGTATGATCCACAGTACGGTTACCAAGTTCATCCAAACGTATATATTGGAAAAACGGACATAGTCTGTGTGCACTGTAGCGCAAAAAAGTTCAAGGGCGAGTCTCCTGGGATGTGTTGCTCAAACGGGAAAGTCAAATTAACACCTCTACGAAGTCCGCCTGACCCACTCAAGACGTACATGTCAGGAACCAGTTCTGGATCCAAACATTTTTTGAAATATATAAGGAAGTATAATGCTTGCTTCCAAATGACGTCATTTGGGGCGACGACGATTGTTGAGGAGGGTTTCATGCCTACATTTAAAGTTCAAGGTCAGATTTACCATAGAGCGGGTTCAGCTCTTCAAATTCTAAGCTAACTAAAAATAGCTAATGTCAAATAGAATATAACTAATTTAAACAATACACGAAACTTTTAATATTTTGTTCTGCACTCATAATAATTATTCAATTATATATTGCATGTTTTCATACTTTTAGATAAGTTTCCTTTTGTATGTGAATACATTTTGATATGAGTTATGATAAGTTATTAAATGGATTTTTTTGAGTTTTAATACTTTACAGATATAAAGTTACTTTGTGTCAGTGGATACAGTATCACATACTAATCCCTTTAATATAGTATTACTATTATTATAAGATTGGCTACAGCTGGGCGCCGTAGGTGGCTAGTTATAAATATTAAGAAACCTTGAAATCAATTTTTTCTCGAATTAATTATCAGCTGGCACCCCTAGTACGGAATCAAAATTTAATTAAATTTTTATTTACTGATAAATAAATTCTGAAAACATTAAAATAGTGTATTCCAAAATTCCACTTTTAGGAATATGAAACAAGTCGAGTTAAACAAAAGTGTATAAAAAAGACAGAGTCAAAACTGTCTTGCTCGAAAACTGCTCCACATGCTCCTCCCCTTCCACACAAAGGAAAAATTTCAATGGGTTCAAGTCCGGAGAGCGTACAGGTATAGCCACAGATTTACTCAGATTCACCGATTCCTCAAATGTGTTCTGCTTTATGCCATACACCATTGCTGCAGGCAGCATGCAATGTCGGCCGCTGGCAGTTCCAATAGGAAACGGCAATGCAGACCGATCCATACATAACATCTTTCCCAAAGTCAGCACCCACTCGCCTAAATGGAAAAGGGAAGATGTAATTTTCTTTTCTGGTCATGTACCCTTCGATGAGTACTTATGTAGGTTCAACTTGACCAACACATCGAACTACAGCTGTGGAGAAATAGACTCCATCCTCCACTATGTAACAGAGTGCATTCTTACGTCTTCTTGGCGTATGAGGAAACCAAAACCAGAATCCCAGCAAGCTTGCTTCAAGAAGGTGGCAGACACCCCACTTTCAAGGACCAAAATTCATAATATTTTTCGCCATATTCATGTCAACAGCCATCTCTTCAACTTCTTGATTGGAAAGCCATCCATTTTTTTAATTCATCAGTTTTGTTAGACCATTGACGTTCTTTTTGCAAATCATTAACATTATTATATTTTTTCCGAACACTTTTGTATATATTGTGTTTTTATTGTTACGTTAGGCATCCATTTATATTCTGCGTATAGCATATTCATCTGTTTGTTATATTCTTTATCTCGTTTTTATATTCTTTTTTGTGTTCCGAACATATTTTCTTTTTTGTGCTGTTTTTATTACTCATTACGCTTTTTGTTTGCATATTATCTGCTGTTTTAAATTTTCGTGTATATATTTTTTGCCATTTCCCCCTTTTTTTACCATATATATATTTTATTCTCAATGATGTTTTTCATACTGTATACCCCTTTTTGTTATGGATGCATTTGTAAGCCAATTCGAATCCTTCAAGTTTTGCTTTTTCTGCTCCTTGCCCATCCAACTTATCGGGGATCTCGATGAATGATTCTACGCTCAGGGGCATGGTTTTGTTCCGCAATGTCGGCTCGGTAATAGCTTTTTATGCAGTAGATTAGATCAATTAGGCCAGAATATCTGAGTTTCATTTCAAAACAATGAACACCGATATCATTTCCATAGCTGATCAGCTTTTTCTGGATTGTATCTAGTGCTATGAACGGATTGCGACCCTAGATTTCATGGCAAAAAATGTTCTCCTTACTGTCTTCCACCAATGCTCTTTATTTGTCATAAGATTTCCGTAATATGTGAGCTGCACTGCATATGCAATAAGCTACTACATGCAATATCATCTTATGCTAAGACATGAATGGATTGCGACCCTAGATTTCATGGCAAGCAACGTTCTCCTTACTGTCTTCTACCAATGCTCTTTTTTGTTATAAGATTTCCGTAATATGTGAGCTACGCTGTATGTGCAATATGCTACTACATGCAATATCATTTAATACTAAGACAACTAGAAATAATAATGGGTGTAATGTTTTATGACAACTCACCAAAATTGGATTCTGGTACCACTCCGGGTAAAGTGAGAGTTGTCGCTGCCTGGTAATAAATATTCCGGCGTATAGGATCATCTCTGCGAGGTGGGTGAGCTTTAAACGAAAATAAAAAAATTACTTTGAAGTCTGAATGAAACACATATAATACATTTTAGATTAAAGAAAAATGTTGCATCACTTATTTAAAATCTTTAAGTTAATGGAGGTCCGTCTCAACGCTAAGGCCATTTTCCTCCAAGAACTTTTTTTCATTCTGACCTGTAACTTTCAATTAGAGCTTTCATGTTAATTCTTACTTTTTTGAAAGAAGCCGTCGTGGCCTGGTATCATAATCTCGGCTTTGAGGTAGGGGATGATTGAGAGGTCGATACGCATTGTTCCCAAAGTTCCGCCATGTGTATGGACAGGGTACACGTCTCGTCATGTGTGATTGAAATCTCGCAATCCTATCACCTTTAGTCCACCGCTCTGCCAACTAAGCTATCGATGGCACTTAAAGCAACTCTTAAAAAGCTTTAGTACGATCTGTTTTTTCTCAAATAAAAAGATATAAAGAAGAAAGTTGCATTAAAAAGCTTCGTTCGTCGAGCCAGCGACCTATGGATCTCTGCATTTAATCATCTACAGTTCACCGCTCTACCAACTGAGCTATCGACGGCACGTAAAACAACTCTTTAGAAAGCTTTAGTACGATCTATTTTTTCTCAAATAAAAAGATATAAAAAAGAAAGTTGCATTAAAAAGCTTCGTCCATCGAGCGAGAGACCTATGGATCTCCGCCTTTAATCATCTACAGTCCACCGCTCTGCCAGCTGAGCTATCGACGGCACGTAAAGCAATTCTTTGGAAAGCTTTAATACGATCTGTTTTTTTCTCAAATAAAAAAATATAGAGAAGAAAGTTGCATTAAGAAGCTTCGTCGGTCGAGCCAGGACCTATGGATCGCTGCATTTAATCCTCTTCAGTCCATGCTCTGTGAACTGAGCTTTGGATGTCACCAACGGCCGGGTCTCACCTCTTACCTGTCCTCAACAGTCTTTGTATACCTTCTAAACGGGCACATTTGACAAATCAAATCAATCAATCTTTCATTGGAAAGTCAGATAAACGCTGTCTTCATTTTGGAATGGCAAAGTTTCAGCCAATGAAGAAACCTCTTTTCTATCTCGACTTTTTCTCGCCGGCAAATACATAGAACCTCAGCGCATGAATCTTGTTCTGAAAGTAAGCTTACAGCTCAAAAATAACTCAATAGCCTCCTTGAAACATACGATGCCACTCGATTCATTTTACGAAGTCAATATTTTGAATTGAGACATTTTTAAAACTTCAGCGATCTATCTCATGCGATATTAATTTCCTCGAAAAAAAATTTCATTAAAAAAACACATCTGTAAATTATTTTGTTCTAATTATAACTGGATGAAGTGTGCAAAATTAAATGAAGGTTAATACTAAAATTTTAATTTATTGCTACTGATTTCTTATGTAGATTCAATGTTTATTACGAAAATACAGGGTGTCCAACAAAGGACTCCCTCATTTTAAAATTAAATAACTCGGCAACGGAGATCGATAGAAGAACGAAACCAGTGATATGCTTAGTCTGAAAGCCGTAAAAATCTGATACAAAAGTTTCAAAATTAGTTATAAATGTTGCCGACAGGTGGCGCTGCAGGTTGTAATAGCTATTCAGAATCCGATAAGAAATCTATAAACTGTCCTTGGCAAGCACGAAAAATGCCTAATTTGAATCGATTGTGATGTGATTGCAACGATTACTTGCAAATGACAGTTTATAGCTTTCTTCTCGAAATCTGAACTGTGATTACAACGTACAGCGCCACCTGTCGGCAACATTTATAACTAATTTTGAAACTTTTGTATCAGATTTTTACGGCTTTCAGACTAAGCATATCACTGGTTTCGTTCTTCTATCGATCTCCGTTACCGAGTTATTTAATTTTAAAATGAGGGAGTCCTTTGTTGGACACCCTGTATAATAGATTCATGTCTTTTGCAAGGTTGCACAGTATGCTATTCCAAAAGCAAACCCCAAGAAGAATTTTCATCCTCTTTAACAAACAAAAATTCTCATTATTTTATTTTGCTTGCGAACTCACTTATTTATAATTTCGTTTACCATCTTGCCTCGACATAGGAAACATTAGATAGGACAGAAAAGGAAGATTAGAATGCAAGACAAGGCCTATTGTGAATGGTCAATTTTTCCAAAAGTGATTCTAAGACAAGATTAAAGGTTCTCTCCCCCATTATCTACATTTAGGGACACAAGTGCGTGAAGAACGTCCTTTCAGGAATTTTTGAGCATTTGTAAGAATTATTTTTAAGTTCCAAAGAAGTGTGTGACGAGGTAATCATGGATCTATTGTAATTAATTTAAATACCCTTAACATGAAACCATTCTAAGATCCGTTATAAAGAAGTTATCAGTTGACTTTCACATTTAGATCGGATCACAACACAACTAGGCTAGATTACATTAATACAACGGAAATATGTTTTTAGCGAATTGTTATATTGAAACAGCTTAAAATTCTCTGCTGTTTGAAGTTAATAAATATTTATAAGATATCCATTACGCAACATTTCCTTTGGCTAACTGATCAGAAACCCTAAAAAGCTGGTCATAAAATTCAATGTTTTTCATTCTTTCCCGAGTCTCATCACTATCAAATAATTCTTTAATCAGTTCTTCTTTCCTTTCTCGTTCTTCTATACCTTCTTCATCACGTGAGTCTATACACGACATCAATTAAACTTGCAGGTTAAAATTCATTTTCTTGGTATATTATTATGGTTATTATATGAACTATTTTGATCTAAACTTATCCTCAAAACGCGAATTCTCTGCTGATGCGATTACAGTGCATGGATTGGTGCTCTTCCCTCCCATGTCAGTCTTCACGAGAACGTTCTGAACACATTATTCTGAGAGAAAAACAGAGGAAAGAGAAATAGATTTTAGTGGATATGAAAACCACATTTGAAAGTTTAAAGTGCAGTAACGAAGATCGGTTTTCGATCAGTCAAAACAGAATTGGGTATTGTCGTTAGACAAGTTAAGTTGAAAAGAGCTTAAAAACAATAAACTAAAAAAGTAGAATAAATTTTAAGAATAATAAATTTAACTTAAACTTTAAACAGAAACAACGAAATAACAAAATTTAGACAATAAAATTTTGTCAAAATTTTATACAATATTTAAGTAGCGCGAAATTGCAGCTGCATACAAAAAACAATGATAATCAATATCATTCAAAGAAAGCCAAAAAACTGAGATAAACTCTGAGGGAATCGAATTAAACAAACAAGGAATCCATTCTAGTCCATTTTATCAAGGGCTAAGGACTTTATTCGAAATGGATTCAAAATATTTGGGAAATTTTTCTGTAAGAAGCTTGCATTACGCTAAAAATAGCTTCTCTTAGCCCGAAATTTCCCAACAAAAGACAAAGGAGATCTAAACATCTAAAAAGCATTATTTTAAAGCTGAAAAGCATATTTTGATCAATTTTATAGAAAATGTAATCACCATTCAGTTTTCCGAAAATAAATACTTGTTCAAGGAAGAATATATAAAATTAACCAGACAGTAATTTGAAAAATATTACAGAAAAATTCTAATGTTCCACTTTTCCAAAATTAATTATTACATTGGAAACAGTCTGTACAATTAATTGCTATTGGTTTCATTTTGCACGGCAAATTACACATATTTAGTTACAGTTTGCAAAATTCAATCCGAAATCCACAAAACGGGATTTATTTCCATCTGTATAATTGACACCGGTTTGTAGTCATTGCCTTTTTGTCCTCTGCCATCTATTAGTCACTTCAATAATTCATTAACAGATTTATGAGATGTTCCACAGTGCGTTCGATATAACAAAATATCTTCGCCAAAATTCATGTTTTCATAAGAATTTACCAAGTTTTTAAGACTAGAAATTGGAATAATGCTAATATCGCGTTTTATGGAACACCCACGTAATATAAGGAATGTTTTTTTAAAAAACCTTTAATAAATCTCTACAAATCAAACTTATCACAAAAATGGTAAAATAATCTCTTTTCCAATAATAAAGAAATTTACTAAGCTAAAAATAGAAAGCTGTTCTGAAAAACACCCTTTTTGTGTGTTAGACAGAAAAAGGCCAAGAACTACAACGTCCGTATAAGATGTTCTACTTAAGATTGAGTGGGCCTTATTTGTGTGGAACGCCCCCGCACCGACCGTAATTAAGGCTAAGCGTGACGTCATGCTGCCCGATCGATGGTCACTGTTGCTATTCCCTGTCGTTGACCACTTTTCTCCGAATGGCCCATTGAGCGTTAAAGACCTCAAAAGAATCGATTGAAGTTACGCGGAAAAACCTTAGTACAGAAAAGAGACGCTTAACTCAGGGGCTGGTAGAGATTACGGACAATTGCCAAATATATTATCGCGTTTTTTTAACGCCTTTCCTAATAATTTATGGCTTATAATTAGCTTTCAGAAAAAGAATCTGGGAAAGTTCAGTGATTTTAGTGGATATTAACATCTTTCACCTCAGATCTTACGATTAAATAATTATTCACTTTATGAATATTCAATATTAATATATCAATAATTACACAATAAATAATTCATTATAATTATATTGTAGTATCAGACTAAATAAATTGCCGTTCTAATATCAGAAATAATTTATTTGGCCTTATACAAAAGAAAGTCGTTTAGTCGTAAAAGAAAATGTGAAGAACGCATTTTTTAAACTTGATATTTTAATAATACAATAAAGAAATTACAGAAGAACCAGAAGAAGTAAACAGTATCAATAACAATATACCTTCTGCTCGGAACGCAGCAACATCCAGTTATTTCATTAACAATATTGTCTATAATCAGCTAACCAATTAAGACACAATCAAACAATAAGAATCATGCTTCAATAAAAATTACAACACATTAAGATTAAACAAATAAAATGGAAAAAAATAAAAGAGAACTCGAATGGCGAACTTTTTCAAAGTGCCATTCGCCATCGGAGTTCTAAAATGGATAAATTTTCTGTCAAGAGAATGATTTAATAGTCAAATAATATTCCCTCTGTGGCCTGAATTTATCCAATAATTGAAGTAATGTTGGAAAAGACCTTTCTTCAATAAGAAAGACATAAACTTGAAAACTGAAAAACTGAAAAACTTTTTAAACTTGAAATATTAAATCAATTACAATCATTCACATTACGTGCAGTCTGCGCCCCGAGAAGCAAAACATCTCAAAATAATTAATTAAGCCGTCTTAGCTCAGTATTAGAAATATAAGACTGAAAACAATTTCGTTACAACATATACAAATAATTCATTATAATTATACCAATAATTATGCAATAATTATTCACTGTTGCAGGGATTCCCAAACTTTTTTTCTCTCGCGTACCCTTTATTAGTCTTTTTATTTTCACGTACCCTCTACTGTCATATATAACCTTCGCCCCCCCCAACCATCCTTCAATGCAAAGAAGTTTTTATTAATAAGGTTAAGGGCTTAAGAGTCAAATGACTCGAATTAATAACTTTTACACTACTTATATTTGAATTTGCATTTTATTCCACTAATAAAATAGCATTAATTCAACGCCAAAATAAATGAAACCAGTATTGTAATAATTTCGCATTAACTTATAATGATAGTTAATAATTACACTTCTTAATAATCAACTATTCAAGTGGAAGAAAATTTCAATGCGATCCTTGAGCTTGCCCCATGGAGCTGAGTTTTATATAATTGGGTTCAAATGAAGACAGATATAACGTCGTGTCTGGAGCTGAAACCAAATATTAATCAACTACCAGCTTTCTTTTTACTTTCTTTTTCCTTATTTCAAGAGTAGGCTTTAGGACTTGCACAGCTTTCACATTTACTTTTCACAGAAATTTGGGGAAACAAAATTCTGTAACATTTAATCATTTATATTTTCTTGTTTCCACCATTACCAACTTTGATTTCGTGTACCCCCAACTGGGCCTACGCATACCCCTAGGGGTACGCGTACCACAAGTTGGGAACCTCTGCAACACTGTGATATTCTAAGATACATTTAATAGTGTTTCTATCTATAATTTTGCAAACTAAAGATTTTTTTCTGTTTCAATAATTTATCCTTTCCGGTTCAAAAACTTAAACGAATAGATTAGAAGTAAGAAAAAAGAAGAAAACTGTCATACCCTTAGAGGGAAACTGCCACATTTTTTAAAAAAAAATTGCGATTCTGAATTAAACCTACAATGAGTAGGCTGGAAAAGGGACATTTCTAGGCTAACCATGCCATAAATCTGATTGCGGTACTTGCTGTTTGAGCGACGAGAATCATTGTTCTATACTTTTGTTTCTGTTCCCTCAGCCTTATTTAATGTGGCTTAGCTCAAAACGTATTGTTACGAAAATGGTCCGGTGGATGTACGGCGAAATCAGTTCAACAAGCAGGATAATGGAAATAGACACTTTATTCCACGTATATTCAGGAAAATACGTAGCACAGGTAACAAGAAAAGCAGAACTTGTACAGTTTAGTAACACAAGCAGACAGAAAATCAATAATAATAACAGAAACAGTACTAACAATAGCTCTCAATGTCTAATAGCTGACCAATTCGCACTGCGAACAGAACTCCAAAAGGTTTATTATCCCTTGTTTGAGCACTCGGTATCCATTACCTTTCCGACCGGGTGTGACGTAACAGGGTATTCTCTAGAAATATCAAGATATCGGTTCCTATGAGAGATAGGGCAACAATTCTTGAATTTTCCAAGACCTTCATTTTGTCGCAAGGCCGAGGGTATTGGCTCGTCTTCTACAGACATCCAATAGAAATCTCTGTAAATCTCTCTTTCCAACCATAAGATTAACATAGCAGGGAAAGGAAAGGAACCCACACCGACCCGGCCTACCCGGAAGGGTGTAAGGCCCTTAGTGGGACGGTGGGGAATAATAATAATTAAACAGAGAAAAAAAGGGAGAGAGAGAGAGACTGCCGTTAGCAAGGAAAGGGAACAGTACCCCAGTCTCCAGGGACAAGAAGAGCTGGGTGGATTTAGGAAACATAAAAAGATAAGCCCGTATTATGCAATAACTTATATAACAATACATCAAACTATTGCACATACTACACCCAAAAACAGGGGTGGAATTTAAATACATCTCAGAAAAATCCTGAGCAATGTAAGCATGTTTAATATTTATGCCTGACAAAAGCATGACTGCAACATAATTATTGTACATCAGTGCATGATAGCAGGTAAGTGGCAACAGTAAGATGTGTGCTACTTTGAATTTGATTTTTAGAAATAGTCTAGAGAGAGAGACGATTACGAGTACGGTACGATTGAATGAAGTTACGTTGTATGCAGTTACGAAGTGTAATGGTTGTGTTTAATAAATGTTTGTTTAGTCTTAGAAGACGTCTTATGAATATCAATCGAGAAGCCAACAGTAATTACATTATTACAAAATATTAATTTAGAATATGAAACCAGTCAAAATAAAGAAAGTTCACAAAACTATTTGGCTGGGGAGAAATAAAGAATACAATTTCCGGGGGGAAGAATTTATAAAAACATTTTTTTTTTTTCTCTTTCATTTCAAAGGCACTTTAAAATCCATATGGAAAAACTGATAAAAAAAATCAACCCACACAAAAGGGTAGTTTTTTTTAACAACCCCACTCCGACGAAAAACGACACTTCACATTCCAGAACAAAATGTCACTGAAAAACACATAAAAAAGTTTTCAAGAATTCAAAAAAAATCAAAGTTAATATATATATATATATATATATTTTCAAATATATCTCCACTTTTTTTCTTTAAAACCTCCCTAAGAAGGTTGGTGATTCATTTTAGAATATTAAAATTAAAATGAACGGGCATTAACAAAATTAACTTCGATATTGTTTACCTGCGCCTGTCAGGAGCATTTCGCCCGAACTTGCCGGTGCGAATATTGCGCCCGACGGAGGGTTAACTTTAATAAAGAACACAAGTGCAGACTACAAAGAGAGTTTTGAATTCGTTTTACACTCAAAACATTTCAGAATTACATACCTTAATTAGATACAAAATAATAATAGGTGTTCATGGCATGACCGAAAAAATCGTTATCTGAAACGACTTCTCCCTCCTTCAGATCGGTTACCCGGAGTTGTACTGTAGATTGGATTCTGGGCGAGATCCTTCAACCGGGAATTTATCTATCAGTTCACCCATATGCTTCTGAACACAATGATTCAAAAACGCAAAGAGCTAGATGGATGGAATTTGGAATATTGTAAAATAACATCTTAAATTGTAGATCCTACGATTTGCCATAAGAACTGTAGATGCGCATCAAACTTTCGATCAAATCCATCATTAGGTTGACTATCTGTTGCTATGCCTATTCGTGTGTATGTGAACTCGTTCACTCGTAAGCGATACAGGCTAGATGCATGTATTTTAGTATGCGATCTTATCACCAAAATTGCGGATCAGTGATAAATTTTGGTCAAATCAGACAACGGGAAAAGTCTCTGTTCTAATATGAACATTCGATTCTTTTTATTATACTACTACAAAAGCCGAACATAAAACTCGTCACATCGTGGAAGAATACGTACAAGTCGAAGGAGAAACGGTGGCACTGGTACTGAAGTAATGTTCTTCGAGGGCAGAGGTCCCCAACCTGTGGCACTCGTACCTCTGTGCGTACGCGAAAGCAATGCTGGTAATGACGGAAAACGTAATTGATCCAAATTCAACAAGATAATAGAATTTTGCTTCCCGAAATTCGAAAGAAAAGCTTAGTTTACTTTAGTTATATTAACGTCCAATTTTGGAGCAACGCGAGAGCTATTTTCGGACAAGCCTCGTCATTTTGAACCGCTGTCAGATGACGAGGACAACACCTGAGCTGGCATCCCCTTTCCAAACTTCCGCACTACACCATCTTTGAATTGGTAGGTTTCCTGTACTGGGAGTGGTTATTCCTGTTGGTTTTTATTACATGGTTTTAATCAATATACCCGGTGCATGCTAGGTAATATATTGATATTTTTAAAGTTTTAACTGATTAGATGTGTGGGGGAGAAAGGATTAGTTTATCTATTTTTAAGGGAAAAAGGGAAGGAAAAATTTATTGTCAATTCCTTTTGTGTGTAGTGTTTGTTTGTGTGTTCGATTTTTGGTTCGATATAATTTGTCTGTGCCTGTTTTGAGTGTGGTTTTGGGTTGGCTTTTTTTTCTCTCTTTTTTGCATTTGCGCTGCGTCTCACTCATCGTATTTTATGGGTGGAATGACATTGGTAATTAAAATAAGGAATGTATTGTTTGTTTTTCCCCGGTCATGGTAAATTTTATTAGTAAACAAGCTTCACTCCATATGCTGTTATTTGTATTGACCCCTTGGTCGGGTGAGCCCTTGTAATGTGAGACTTTTATATATGTATATAATTTCCACCCATGTTGCGGGGTGTAGTATGCATATATGAGGAAAAATTTTTAATAAATGCGAGTGGGGCTTGCGTCCTCCTGCTGCTGCTGGTCGGTTCTCTTCCCCTCCGGCTCTTTAACTCTTTGATTGGTTGGTTGTGTTGGTGTTTTTGGCGCAAGAGCCATGAAGTTGACCATACTGCGCCAGAACAATTGTAAAATCATGTCAAATTAAAAAAAAAAGATTGCCATATGTATACAAAACTAGATAAAAGGTGATCAGTTAAAACTGAAAAATGCTTAAATAAGATAATAAAAACCGATCGCTTTCAAAAATGCAAAAAGATGAACATGTGGAGCTTCACCAAGTAATGTAGGGAGTGAAATTGTAGTAGTATTAAAAAAGCGTAAACGCTGCGAGTTAAAATTTGAGCATTCTGATAAAATGTGATGAACAGACATGGTACAGTTGCATTGTGAGCACATTGGTGCTTGTTCTCCGAGCAACAAGTGACAGTGAGTAAATCTTGTATGCCCTACAAGTAGCCGAGTTAAAATAGTATCAGCCTTTCTGTTCTTTAAAGAAAGGCTGATACTATTTAACTCTTTGAACCCGGCTAGAGTGAGAATTCAAGTGCCTCAAAAACTGGAGTAAATTTTCATTCATGAAATCGGAATGAAGTGCTCTCTTTCTCTACTGAAATTCCAGGAGGACGACACCCTCGGTTGCGCGATCAATTGTCAACAATGAAAGGAACTGATTTTCTCCCGTAAAATTCACCCCGGTGCCCGAAACCGCCTGAGTCCGGCCTGTCTAGAATGAGGCGGTTTGAGGCGGAATAGGGCACAGAGGGTTAATGCCTTAAACCCAGTAGGGCAGGCTGGGTAGGGGTGGGTTGTGCTGCACCACACCAACGAGAGGCCGCATACACGGCGGATATTCAGTGGAATCCGGTCCAGACGCCCAGACCTTACCAATAGGCCACTGCGGCTTTAAACAAAGTGTAAATCATACAAGAAAGAAAGCCTACTAGGTAGAAGCGAAAGAAGAGTACAAGAACTCAGAGATAAAGCATTTAATACCTTTTAGGAACACAGAACTTGCAGGAAGAACATCCTCGTCTTATGTGTATGTTAATAGCAAATATCCCCAAAAGCTTGACGCAATCATTGACGCAGCAGACATGAGATTACAACTGTCTTCAGAGGGAATAAAATATTTAATACCTCACACGAATACAGAACTTGTAGAAATTGCATACTCGTCTTATGCGCATATTAATAACATATACCCTAGTAAGCTTGACGTAGTTCCAGACATGAGATTGCAACTGTCTTCATAGGGAATAAAATATTCAATACCTTTCACGAATACAGAACTTGTAGAAATTACATACTCGTCTTATTTTTATTTCGTCAAACGTCGTCTCTCGTTTTTATTTTTATATTAACATTAAAAATTTTAAAAAATGAATAAACCCTTTGTTGTTGATTCTGCCATGCTTCTTATCAATATTTGAAAACTACTTTTAACATCTTTTTTCACGTAATAAAACTCGAAATTTTCTATTTACAAAAGTCGGTCTTTATACACATATCTTATCTCCACCGGAATTCGAACAAAATTTCTTATTCCTAAGCGATTATTTGTAGATGACAATTTCTTTTTTCACTTCCAGCATTACTCATAAATGCATATATCATCCATGTTGAGTTCATAAAGGAAATATGTAAACAAAATGCTCACGTAGACTATAAAACCATATCTTGTGTGCACAGCAGGCAGAAAAATTCGAACAGCTTTTAATATTCTCGATATCCAATTCGTATGATCAAACATCAAGATCATTCAGTTTGAATAATGAATATGGTGGTTATAAATTTGCATGAACCTGCTCAACATGTGAGACTGTCTTCTAATATGGATATTTTTATTTTCGATCTATGATAACGAAAAGAAAAATCCATGATTTTTAGATACATTGCATTGCAGTTTTATAAGTTTATACAGCTTTGACATAGTCGCAAAAAATAGCTTCGATTTTTATTGCTAATATTTGAGTGCGTAAAGATCATATGAACAAATTCAACCATTAACATACAGGGTGTCCACTTGAATAGTTGCCCAATAGCTAAAATATATGTTAAACCGTTACAGATTAGCATATATTTCCATTTCGAATAAAATAAATAAAAAAAAATTAAGGTATAAGCTTTTATTCAGAATGCACTTTAAATGAGAAAAGAACGCAAAAGTTGGAAACAATTTTTCTGATTACAATAAAATGCTTGGTTCGAATAAAAGAGGGGACGCTTTTACCTTCTAGGAGTATCCCATTTGTTTAAGGAAATGTACACAAAATATAAGGTGCTATATAAAGCGCCCACGCTTTTATTCGAACCATGCATTTTATTGTAATCAGAAAAATTATTTTCATTTTTTGCGTTCATTTTTTCGTTCTTTCAATGTAATTATATTTTATATATAATTTTATGAAATTATATTTTATGTTCTTTGATTCAGTAGCTTGAATAATGTATATGGTAATTATAATCACATGAACCTGATCAGCATGTGGGAGTATCTTCTACTATGAATTTTTTATTTTCAATCTGTGATATTGAAAGGAAATGCATAATTTTTAGATGCATCGCATTACAGTTTTATAAGTTTATACAGTTTTAACATAGTAGCAATACACAGCTTTGATTTTTCTTACTGATATTTGAGTGCCTAAAGATCACATGAACAAATTCAACAGTTAATAGATTTTCCAATAACTATTATGTAAACCGTTAGAGATAGGCATATACTTTCAATTGGAAAAATGCTTTAAATGAAATAAAGAATTACATTTTACTAGGGGTCTGCCCCGTTACAATCCTCCAGCTACGCAAACCCTGCTCGCTTCACTCGCTACAATGAAGACACTGCGTGTCCTAAAGTTGTTGTAGAATATATATATTACACCCACTGCTCGCTCCTCTCGCCAAGCCCCAAGAGTCACGCTGTGATTCCAGCTCGCTCGCCATACAGTTACGCGTTTCTGCTCGTATTAGGAAATTATAAGTACATTAATTACTAAAGGTAAATGTAAATTATTATAGTAGTAAGTTTATTATTACAGTACAGTAAATCTTGATTATATATATAGTGTTAATATTTAAAATTCAAAGATGATTAAAAACCGAAATTATTTTCATCAATCAGAAATCAGTCATTTAAAACTTCTTGGCATACACTTTTGACTATTTCTTCAACATTTTATTACAACGTAACTTCATTTCACCAAACTTTTAAGTTTAAAACTGATAAGATAGCCTTTTTCCAAATCTTCAAAAATTAAAAAAAAAAATTGCTTTTTGCACCAAAATTTAATGCCCTTTATACAATGAAATGTAGTTCAGAATAGCTTCCCCACATGTATACATGCTTATTCCAATAATTATTGAGTCAAGAAAGATATAGTGTTTTCCTCAGTGTTTTCATTTGTGTTATAAATCTCAGAAAATTCTAGTTGTCGTAGAATGATGTAACCCATCTCGCAACCTTTTAGATAAAAAAAGGGCAGTTTAAAGAAAATAGTGGCTTCAAACATGTTCATATTAACTATTCAAAATTAAAACCCGCAATAATTATTTACTTTTAGCCTTTTATAATTTAAAAGATAGCTTTTTTCAAAAATTTTCAAAATCATTGCTTTTCACAACAAAATTTTAAACATTCATACTTTTCATTTAAATATTGCACAGAAAAGCTTCCCCACTTGTATACATGCTTATTCCAATAATTATTTAGTCAACAAAGATATAGCGTTTATCTCAGTGTAGTCATTTCTGTTTTAAATGTCATAAAATTCTAGTTGTAGAATGATGTAACCCATCTCGCAACCTTTTAGCTAAAAAAGGATAGTTTAAAGAAAATAGTGTCTTGAAACATGTTCATATTAACTATTCAAAATTAAAATGCATAATAATTATTTACCCGTAACATTTTAAAATTGATTAGATAGCCTTTTTTCAAAATTTGCAAACATAGTTTTTTCCAGCAAAATCTCAAACATGTACTTTTTTAAACGAAATACTGCTTCCGCACATGTAAACACACTCACTCCAATTTTTATTAAGTGAAGGAAAGCACACTATTTTTCTCTGGATATTTATTTATGTTTTTTAAAACTCAGGAAATTTGAGCTATCCAGAGATGAATAAACCAATTTTTCAGAAAATTTAAGTTAAGAAGGACATTCAGTATTAAGCACACATTCATTCATTTGTCTAATCCAAACTGTACGACTCAAACTTATTTAATTCAAACGATCTAACTCAAAAAAATTTCGTTATTTCAGACTTCAAACCAATTCAAGAGTTCCGCCGATTCAAACGTAAACAATCCTCTAAACTTGCGAGCTGTTGCCAAACGGCGTTTTTCAAATTTGGCCCGATTTTGCGTCCACATAAGCGTTATATATATATATAGTTGTTTGAGTCAATAAATGTACTGCTGAAAAAAATGTGAAGTCTAAATTCTTATACGGTCTCCTAGTTGTATTAGCTATGTTTACTAAAACATTCTTAACACAGTGATACTTTAAGCAAAAAAAAAAAGTTGCACTCTTCTGCGGCTAAAATTGACCGAGTTATAGCTCTTTGAAATTCATTAGGCTAACGAATGGTCACCGCTTCCTCATGGCGGCCGTTGAAGTGATCTAGAATCGTCTTAAATAGTGATATTCAAAGTTCTATGACTCGTGCAGTTTTAGTTGAAGAAAAGTGGAACTATTTTTGCTTAAAACGTTATCGTGTGAAGAATATTTACAAAGAAAATATTTATAGGACCGGGGACTGCATAAAAATTTAGACTTCAGTAATTTCTCCAATAGTCAATTGATTGACTCAAACAACATAAAATATAATTCTGTACATCATTTAAGCCTTTTCCCAGTAGGTAGATATGCCTATCTCTAATGCTTTTGAAATTAGCCATTGGGCCACGCTTAGAGTGGGCACCCTACATACTGGGTGTATGACTGCAGCGTGTATAAACTTCTGGAGGGAACTGAGTGTTCAAAGACAATTCAAAATTACCAAGGTAAGCAAAAGCTGAAATGGCAATTCATATGGTAAATGGCATTTATTGTGTAATATTTTGTTTGAATTAGAACTCAGTGAATTACGTAGTGAATTTGAGAATTCTCTGGAATAGAAATTTCCAGAATGGCGGCGAATGACGTCAAACCCTCGCTAAGTAGAGGCGGCGCCATCGTTGAACTCTATGAAGGTCGAGAAGAATCAAGAGACGCCACCCTCTAATCCTCGCGAGTAAAGCGACGTATCCCCTGAACTTTAGAAAGATCGAGAACAATCAAGAGACTCCACCCCCTGGCCCATTCAACAAGACAAATGACGGAGATTGGAACCCGAGGTAGATAAAGGGGTGGAGATAAGAAAAAACAGCGAGCTGAGAAAACGAGCTTAAAAACAATCAACTTGAACAATTAGAATAAATTTAAAAATAAAAAAATATTTTAAGTTAAACTTTAAACAAAAACAACAAAAACATTTATTTAAAAACAATAAAATTTAGAAAATAAAATTTAGAAAATAAAATGTAAACAATATTTAAGCAGCGCGCAATTGCAGCAGCAACCAAAAAACAAAGAACCATGGAAATCAATATCATACAAAGAAAACAAAACGAAGACAAACTCAGAGGTAATAAAAAAACACAAGGAATCCATTCTAGTCCATTTTTTTCAAGGGCTAAGGACTTTATTCGAAATAGATTCAAAATAATAATTGGTAAATTTTCTGTAAGAAGCTTGCATTACGCCAAATAGAGCTTCTCTTTGCCCGAAATTTTCCAACAAAAGACAAAGGAGATCTGTACATCAAAAAGTATTATCTCAAAAGAAAGAGGAAAAACAAAACACAAACATAAAAACGCTACTAAGATTGCTTTAAAAATATCAGCCATTTGGCTTTCTAAAGGTAGCCATCATAAATATAAACTTACCCCATGCTCAGAATAGAGGGAAAAGAGAAAAAATGTCCTCATGTAATCACAAACCCACGCTAACTTTCTTTTAACAAAAAGAAATCAGCTAGTTTTTAAAGAAACACTAGTCCCATGGCGCCATCTATATTCGAAAAAACAAAACAGAAGAAGTAAAAACAGGAACCTTTTAGGGAATGGAACTATTTAGACTAATTAATAAAAAAAATAATAATAAAAAGAAACGAAGTGGTTTGTTTGGTAGAAACCTTAAGTGGCCGATTTTTCTGAATGACTTCATGGCGACGTTGTTATCCAAGTGACTGTAGCTGCCTGGTAAATTAAAAGATTTTATTGAGACCATATAGGGTGAGTGAAGAGGACAATTAAGTGACTTGGTTTTATTAGTACCTTTGATTGGAAACTAGAAGTGCATATATTTTAATGGACTGGAGATTGCGTGACGCCGCCTGGTGAGTTTGAAACAATTTGATTATCGAATCTCTAGAGACAATTACAGACTGTTGATTTGAGACTGTTTTAATCAATTTTAGATGATCCTACTCTTCCTGGGCTTATTTTATTTAATGCTAAATTTATAGTTAAATATCTATACTGTAAATAAAGTTTAATGTTACATATTTCAAATTAATATTGTATTTCTTTGTGTCGCATTCTGAGTGTTAAATTGATTACATTAATAAAAATAATTATTGGACAAAGGTCGAACCTGGGATTGCTAATTAGGTTAATTGCATCTAATAAAGCTATTTGAATCAAACCTAAATCTAATCATAACACATTGGAGAACCTCCATGACACACGAAAACTTACAGTAAACAGAGACAGTTTTCGGAGATCTCTTAATAGATCGATATCCCATGCCTTAAAGTCTGGATGGGCGGAGTTAGCTAATACTTCAGAAGGAAATTTCATCAGAACACCATGTCCAATTGTCGCTGTTCTGTAAAATGTTGCTCCAGCGCGATGAGATTTTCGTCCATTTCAGCTATGATGTTCGTGAACACTTAAAGGTGACATATAGGCAATGATG
>BGPR01000138.1:897097-934796 GCA_013235015.1 Araneus ventricosus | reverse complement strand
TCGCTGTTCTGTAAAATGTTGCTCCAGCGCGATGAGATTTTCGTCCATTTCAGCTATGATGTTCGTGAACACTTAAAGGTGACATATAGGCAATGATGCAGCAGACTTGGTGATGTCGTACAACGTCTGACACTAATGCCTGACTTATCCTGCCTCTATTACTTTTTCTGGGGTTTAACAGATCGATATCCATGCCTGAAAGTCTGGATGGACAGAGTTAGCTAATACTTCAGGGCTTGGAGTAATTTTGCACGCATTTCTGTAGCTGCCGTAACACTCCAAGATCTTCTGGGAATCTTTGGTAATGTTTGTGATTCCATGTGCAGACGTGCGTTACAGCTGAAATTTTGGTGTGTATTTCGACAACGTGCCTATTTTTATTAATATAGAATGGATGCTGCTCTCTTACATACTCTCATTTTCATACTCCCATCAGGTTAACAAGAGGCAATGACGTTTACGCGCCTGGAACTTTGAGCTTTCTTTATATATAGTGTGGAGAAACTCCTCACATAAATATTAAATATTATAAAAATACAGCAATTAATCTTCATACAACCTCAAGAAACAATACGCCAACGTTGCTGAGCAAAGATATGGCCCGTCAAAGTTATTGTCCGTGTTTATAAACTAACATTTCCTCAATTCAAGCAAACATTTGTTTTAAGACACTGTATTCCAGGAAACAACCCTTTCGTTTCGAGTAGACACACCTGCGCTTTTGCTTTCTGGGAAGATCCTGTACAAACAGTTCACTGTACTCAGCGGGAAATATTGTTTTTGGTTCCATTTAACAGATTTTTCCCACGCAACCTTGAGAATTGTCCAGGACTGATTAGTCACGCGAAGGCTAGTTCGGTGGCACTCTGGGCACGTGCCACTGAGGAAGGAAGTAGGGTGACGGCTATTCCGTCCTAGAAACCCATTTGAGGGAACAAGACCGTGCTATCAATCTTTGCAAGGGCTTGATTTAATTCGAGGACTTAAGAGGACCCCTCCCAAGTGTAATCATTATATGGCTTCGCCTTTGAATTATTAAACAGTAGAGGGCTTATTTCGGCGCGAAGAACTTTAGTAAAAAAAGAGTGTAAATTTCGAATTCGTGGCAATGAAAGCAAGATGTAAATACCCACAGCTAGAAGATTTCGCTTAATGCTTATGGAATGAAAAGGCAGATTTTATCCGAAAATTAGTTACAGAAATAGCTCATACATTAACTGGATTGCATCAGAAGATATTCTTTCCTATGTGACGCATAACTCTAAAAAAAGAACTTCAGGAAATTACATAGATAGCAAATATTACGAAGCACTTGGAGAAATCCCAGACATCAGATTCATTTCCAAATGGGCAAAGAACAGAAGAGAAGACATAATTTGTGCCAGAAGTTTCAATGAAACATTAATAGCTCCCGGCCTTTTGAATAAAATTAATCTTTCAGACAATCCAATGTGTAATTCATGCAACGTTATAAACAACTTAGATCTTGTTTTACCATTATGTATTCAACCATTCATGGTCATCTCTGAAGCAAACTTGGATTTGTTTCATTAGCAACCTATAAATTTAAGGAACTCACAAGCAAAGTCTTTGAGAATAAACAGAACCTTCATATTTTCCTCCAAAACCTGAAGTTTTTCGACATTATTTAATTTGAACCTTTTGTGAACACGGGGATGATAGCCTTTGCAGCTAAAAATCCCCAAAACGCCTCAAATCAATAAATCAATCACTTAATGCTCGAATACTGTCAGGTTTTCGAACTGTTTAATAAGGTAGCATATCACCTCTTTTTCTTCAAGACATTGAGACAGCACATTAAATCGTTATGACGCCATATTATATCACTTCAACTTTTCGCATGAGTTTGAATAAAAACTCATGCGCTGTAAAATAGTTTGACAAAATGACACTTTAATCTGGTTGTGTAGAAAAGAAAAAAATTGTTATACTTTAACCTTTTCAAGCCTGAATTTTCTTTTGAAAATTACTTGAATTGAATTTTTAAATTTTATACTTAGAAGTTATATTAAGCTTGAAATAATTATTTCAGAGGATTTATCCTAAGGATTTTCTAGATAAACGTCTACTCTGGTTTGCGGTTCAGTGCGATTTTAGTCATGCGAAATGATTTTCAAGTTAATTTTTTTAAAGTTTTACATGCATTTTGCATGAAATAGTTTGAGTGTGCGATTTTAGAATTTTCCAAGAATTCTTTCTTTTAATTTTCTCCGTGTGCTATACGCTTTAGACGTTGTTATTACTATTGCTCAACAATATGTCACATGGACCAAAAAAAAGAATAGTGCATGTAATTTTAAAGGATGTGTGTATAAGGTTTCGGACATAAATTACTAACTAAACGAGTTAGGAGATAGCGGACAAAATAAGTTTAAAACCATTAAATTTCCAGGGAAATTCCAACAATCAGAAAATACAAATCCAAAGTCTTGGTATAAGTTCTAAGTCCTAACACGAAAATATCTTCCAAAGAATTATATAATGTTCAACCAAAAAAACGACATCATAAACTTTTTCATTCCGTTTATCTTGAATAAGGAAGAGTTATAGCTGAACAGAAAGAAAATTCAAACCTAAATTGAAAATTTCTAGATTGAAAAAGACTTGAAATTATGAAATAAGAAACTCAAATAAATAAGCCTATGTTGAATTTATGTTACTAATAACCATATTATTTTAATTAGATATATTTTTTAACTTCTAACCCAATTTTGATTCATCAAGCTTAAAACATAATGCACCACCATTCTTCAAATGGAGTTTCTAAAAATTACATAATATTATTTTGATTTCACTGAAAGTTAACAAACACATTTTTTCCCTTTATTTAACACACGCCAGAGCTTTGACATCGACATCTTTGTTTCCGCCTCGGTTGTCAAATCGTTTTTTAGTTCCGCTGAAATTGGCGTGCATCTCGAGGACATAAATCAACCATGATTACATAAGAGAAAAGGAGAGATGGTCGAAATTGGAACACATAAAAAGTACTCCTTTTTTTCAGAGTTCTAAGTTCAAGGTAGTTCAGTTGATTGCAGAGTTTGATTCCATTGTTATCATCTGATTGGTTCACGAAAGTGATCCTAGCACATTCACGCACGTTGATTTTGAAACATCTGATCAAAATTAGTATATAAAGACATCTCTGTTTGCTTGAAAATGTATTCGAAACCATTCATTGACTCGAGCTTAGCCACTAAACGAAACATTCATTTCACTACATTTCTTTAGACAACATGAAGCCTGCCACCGCTGTATTGTTAGCCCTTGCTTTAGTTGTCGTTCTCCAGTGTGTCTCTGGAAGGCCTACTACAGACGCGAAACATCATCACCACGATCATCACGACCACCATCATCATGATCATCACGAACATCATGACCATCACCACGATCATCATCATGACCACCATCACGACCATCATCATGATGAACATCATGACCACCACCATGGACATCATCACCATCATGGGCATCATCATTAGATCGAAAGCAGACAGAAGCCGAAATTTGAAAATCTTTCATTCATTGAATGAACTTTACTTACTACGCGAAAAAGCTCAATCTTTGTTTCTTTTCCTTTACTAGTCTTGAAATCAGTTTCATTTGAAGAAAGAACCATAGAAGCAATTTACTTGTGCGTATGAAGAACGCACATTTAAAATGATTTTTCTGAGAAAAGTAAAAATAACACTGAAAGCTAATATCTCTCAGTTTCGATTTTTGATTAATATTCTTTTAGAAATATTGCTTGATATCCTACCTTTTTATTGCTTAATTTTCGTTAAAATATTTTCGTCACTTTTCTGTCTGAAAAATAATGTTTTTCTAAATTTTTCTTGTCCTTCGTAAGTTGTTTGTGAACTTTTTATCAACAATAAATGACTTCTTACATGATTAAATTATTTTCTTTGTATTTGTGTCCTTTCTGGTTGTATTTTCATGTTGGAGCATAATCTTTGCTGGTACATGAGAAAAATCTTTTATACCAAATAATTTTTCGATTTTTTTAATTGATTGTTTGACATAAATTGATTTGTTTAAGATGCCTTAGACATATCAAGGGATTGACTACATAAATGTGGTGAAACAGCGGAGCAGACAAACTTGAAAACGACAACAGAGATAGATATAAATTGATTCATAGCAAAATTAAACCAATATAAAATGAAAGCACAATATTTGACATTTATCACCGGTGTCTAGAAATGGTATGCACTTAATTTTAACACATATAAAATCAGAAAAAGTCACATTAATTAAAAATGGAACTTTTAACAAAGGCTTATTAATTCTACTATTTTTCTTTCAATATCGCATGCTTTCTGAAAATTAAGTACCAATACTTTGATCGTATGCGTAGAGGGAACTGGATTCTTAAGTGAGAGGTTAAAATGAACTGAAAATGCAACAAAATCTAGCACAATGAATGCACTAGCTGGCGAATGAACATTTCTTGATTAAACATGACTAGCAGAGTAAATTACAATGCTTTGTATTCCAGATCAGACCAATCATGCTTTCTGTTTCCTCATATATCTTTCTATATTCACGTAACAAAATCGCCAGTTTCACTTTCGTATTCTTAAGTTCCATAAAACAAAAAAACTCTAATTTGGTATGATTCTATTCAATATAAATTTAATTCATCTTGCCAGCTAATATAAAGTTATAAAAGGAAGTGTTTGTGTGTGCGCGAGGTGTCTAGACAAATCTATAGCACTTACAAACATGAAATTTGACACACACGTAGTTGTAATCGTAATTGAATGCTCTTCGAAGCCTGAATTTTAAAATTCAATGTAAAAAATATTTGATTTAATATTTTGTGTTGTTTCGAGTAATTATTCGCACGTATTTACCCGCAGTATCGTTTTTGTCGATCGTAGAGAAAAAAACTGCATCATCGGTTAGAAAAAACAATTATCTTTCTAACGAAATTGTTTTAAACCTTTAATGCAAGTCTGTTCAGTTTTCCCTAAAAATTTTAAGAATTAAAGCTAAAACTGCTGCATCTGACATTCAAACTTCTTTATCTTTGTAAAAATTTGTTGAGCTAATAATTAAAACATTCCTCCCTAATTTAAAGTAAGAACGGTGGAAATGCTTTTTTCATTGATCTTTAATTAATTGTTTTCCTGATGTTTTCAAAGAGTTTCATCACAGATTCGCGGCAGAGAAAGAGATTTCTTCTCTTGATAATTATTGGTTTGGCGTGTCGTATGCCTTTTCAATCTTGAATTGGCAAGGAGCCAAACGAGAATGAATGTTTCAAGAATCATTAAAATTATTTTTACACAATTTAAAATCTAATAGCAGGGTCGGACGAACTCTCCGTTAGTCCGTGCCCCAGCACAGAGTAAAAAAAAAATTGAACGGCGCAAAGTTGCCAAAACAAAAAGAGAAAAAATCGTAACGGAGTTTCTGAATGAATTAGAAAATTTTCTGAAAAAGAATAATCAATCTGATTTAATGCGCTAATGACCAGGAAACTTTCAAGGCACTACTCCAGTAATCTATATATAAGCTTTCCAATCTCTTTTTAGAAATTTGAAATCGGATAATCACTTCAATGCCATTTTTGTCGATGCTGGCGAAATGGCATCCGAAGTAGATGCAGATAAAAATTTTGTATCAATACCTAAACACCGAGTTCGACAACTTGTTTATGAAAATCAGAATGAGCCCACAATCGATGCACAGGAAAAATACAAAATTGAATTCTTTTACCACCTGTTTGACACTGCAATCAATTCTTTAGAACAAAGATTTTCTCAGCTGCAACATCACAACAGTTACTTCTGTTTTTCATAACATATATAGGAACTAAAAGATGTTAGTTCCACTGTAATTTTGGCCAATTGCAAAGATTGGGAAACCATTTTAACAGATGGAGAATCATCGGATATAAACAGCCTGAAACTTTGTGATGAAATGTCAGTAGTTTTTTCTCTATTGGAAAAAGATTTACCACCTTTGGAAGTTTTGAATTTGATAACAAAAATTAATTTTGCTCCAAACTTGAACAATGCTTGCTCTATTAATTTTACTAACTCTTCCAATAAGTGTTGCATCCAGGGAGACTAGTTTCTCCAAAATAAAAATAATCAAGCACTATTTGCGAACAACAACATCTCAGACAAGATTGTCAGACCTCGCTATACAGGACTCGAGTATGGAACTGAGTAACAGTTTCTGAATTAATTAGAGATTTCTCTGAACTAAAAGTTTGTAAAAAAATTCCCCTGAATTATACTTCTGCTAAATGTTTTTTAAATGAAATATTTTATATGAAAAGTTATTATAAGTATTTGTGTCAATTACCGAGTTACACTGTTGATTTTTTCGACGTTCGCTAAAAAAATGTAAAAAAGACCATATACTTTTTTTAAGAATGTTTACATTGTGGTTCCACAGGGGAGTAATTTTTTATTTTTCCACGGAGCGGTTTAACGGCTAAATACAACCCTGTAATAGCGTTGTTTGCATCAGTGGTGAATACACGATTTGAGTCGGGGGGGCTAAGGTCATAAAAAGTCTTGTATCGTCGTGAAGAATGTAGAACCTCATGGCTTATGCGAACGAAACACTTTAACTTTACAGACTTTACTATCCTGACAATAAGAATCGCAAAGAACACTACAATACTTTCGATAATTTAATAAAAAACACAAGGAAATAACTAGACAAAAAATGTTTTCGACTGTGTCAACGCTGCAAGTACGAATGGAATGATTACAAAAGTGGGAAAAATTTTGAGCCTGACGAGCCAGGAAGCAATGTTGACAAGTTAAATTTCTATTTTATTTTTTAAAAATAAAATCGAGAATTCTGGTTTAGCTCTGGGCTAGACCCCAGAGGGGGCCGCCGGCCGGGATTCGCATCAAACTTTCTAATTTCAGTGTCTCATTTATTTTGAAAATGTTTTCATTTGTTTTCATCGAATTTAATCGTCTGAAGCTCCGCATGCGATTTCATTGTCTCAAAGAAAAATAAACAATACAATTTTTTGTTTTGTTTGGTTTTAGTTGTCAGAGTTTTATTTCAATTTAAGTTATTGTGCTTTTGATTAAGCTACATAATTTATGTCACGAGCAACGCCCTAGGGTACTGCTAGTAGGTCGCCTAGTAGGCCACTAGTAGGACATTTAGAAAAATCAGTCTACGCGATAAAGTCGTAACATTTTGAAAACGCCTTTTGAAGCCTGAATTTTCTTCTCAAAATTAAATTGAATTGAATTTCTAAATTTCTATTAAGTTCTATTAAGCTTGAAATAATTATTTCAGAAAATTTATCCTAAGGATCTAAGGATTTTTCAGATAAACGTCTACTCTGGTTTGTGGTCCGTTGGGATTTTAAACACGCGAAAAGATTTTCCAAGTTAATTTTTTTAAAAGTTTTACATGCATTTTGTATGAAATAGTTCGAGTGTCCGATTTTAGAATCTTCCACGAATTCTTTCTTTTGATTTTCTAAAAACATGCTATACGATTCAATAAAGTATTTTTTTAAAGAATATTATCAAATATTGTTTTCCGGAAGTTTTGGCGCAATTAAATAAAAGAAAAAGAAGGCGTAAAGCTTTATTTTCATAAATAGAATAGAGCCTTTATCTGTATTTATATATCCTTCACCAAGTGTTTCAAATTTTTTATATTCTTTGTTACCTCGAAATTTACATTCGGAAGTATAGAACTGATGTCAAACAAAATTTTTGTTCGAAATTAAACAAATCAAATTAGATTTTTGGTAAACATCTTTGATTGCTGGTATACTGATAGAATCTCTTTAATTAAGATCAATCACTAAATTACGTTGCAGCTTCTACAGTTTATATTTTGACTGAGTCATGGCTATACTACATCTTACACTTTTCATATAGTATTTCAAACATTATCTTCTCTATAACTTGTAATATAATATCTTATATTACGTATATTATAAAATATATCCATATGGAGTAAGTATAACATATGCCGTGGTATACAATACACTTCATCTTAACCCTAGATAACTAAACTTAAATCAGAGTTACTCCGTAACTAATCAATCGACTCATACATAACGAATTAAAATTTCCTTTATTTTATTTTTAAAAAATTAATGTAAAGAGGGAAAATACTATAATATTTCATCTAAAAAGTAGAAAAGTGATGAAAATTAGAATTTGCACTATCCGCAGATGCTTAAAATGTGCTCTCCACAAATAGCATTCTTGCAGTAGTTCTATACGTATTTTGTCTGTTTTTTGTTCTGCGTTTTCAGCGCACAGAAAGTACAAATGTCTGTTTATCCTTGTCTTTTCCTTGTCTGCGTTTCTTAGATGGACAGAAAGCACAGTCGTGTCACCTGCAACTAATTCAACTTCTGCAATTTATACAAACTCCTGCACTCTGTAACTAAACATTCGACTGCTGGACGACGATTGCAGCAAATCTCGAAAAGTAGCAAGTGTACAGAGTGCTTATCACCTTTGGATAAATCATTTTACTAGTTATGAAGGTGAGTGAGGCGGTGTGAGCGCAATGGGAACATTTCGAATTCGCAAAACTGGTAGGGGTCGGTAGTCTATTAGACGAATGTTTAGTTATCTATGATTAAATTACATAAGATCGAATTGAAAGAAGAATAGACCTTAAGCGCATATCACACGGAAAGCTATCGTACGCTGTTTTCGTCAGCATGAACACAATGCCACTTACCAGAAAGTTTTGTAGCACGTGACGCATTGAGACAACCGGTCAGACAGGATTTCGGTCATCGTTGGAGCGAACTACGTCACCATCAAAGTCACACCCGATTAGTTTGAATTATCGCTGCTGACGATTTTCATTCAGCATCGTGTGCATTTTCAAGCCGGTTGAATACAGTCCACGATTTCCGTCATCTTGTCTGACCGGTCACATGCTATAAACTTTTTGATGGGTGCCATTACGCTCATGCTGATGAAAACAACGTTCGATAGCTCTCCGTGTGATATACGCTTTAGACGTTGTTATTACTATTGCTCAACAATATATCACGCGGATCAAAAAGAAGAATAGTGTATGTAATTTTAAAGGATACATGTATAAAGTTTCGGACATAAATTACTGTCTAAACGAGGTAGGAGCCAGCGGACAAAAGAAGTTTAAAACCATTAAATTTCCAGGGAAATTCCATCCATCAGAAAATGCAAATCCAAAGTCTTGGTATAAGTTCTAAGTCCTAACACGAAAATATGTTCCAAAGAATTATAAAATGTTCAACCGAAAAAACGACATTAAAAACTTTTTCATTCCGTTTATCTTGAATAAGGAAGAGTTATAGCTGGGCAGAAAGAAATTCAAACATAAATTAAAAATTTCTAGATCGAAAAAGACTTGATACTATGAAATAAGATGCTGAAATAAATACGCTTATGTTGAAATTATGTTACTACACACCATATTATTTTAATTAGATATATTTTTCAACTTTTGACCCAATTTTGATTCATCAAATTTAAAAAGTTGTGTATCACCATTCTTCAAATACAGTTTCTAAATATTACATAACATTGTTTTGATTTCACTGAAGATTACCAAACACATTTTTTCCCGTTATTTAACACGTGCGAGAGTTTTGACATCGATAGATTTGTTTCCGCTTCGATTGTTAAATCGTTTTTTTATTTCCGCTGAAATTGGCGTGCATCTTGAAGACATAAATCAACCATGATTACATAAGAGAAAATTAGAGATGGTCGAAATTGGAACACATAAAAAAGCACTCCCTTTTTCTAGAGTTCTAAGTTCAAGGTAGTTCTGTTGATTGTAGAGTTTGATACCATTGTTACCATCAGATTGGATGACGGGAGTGATCCTAGCACATTCATGCACGTTGATTTTGCAACATCTGATCAAAATTAGTATATAAAGACATCTCTGTTTGCTTGAAAATACATTCTAAACCATTCATTGACTCGAGCTTAGCCGCTAAACGAAACATTCGTTTCACTATATTTTTTAGACAACATGAAGCCTGTCACCGCTTTATTGTTCGCCATTGCTTTAGTTGTCGTTCTCCAGTGTGTCTCTGGAAGGCCTACTACAGACGCGAAACATCATCACCACGATCATCACGACCACCATCATCATGATCATCACGAACATCATGATCATCACCACGATCATCATCATGACCATCACCACGATCACCATCATGACCACCATCACGACCATCATCATGATGAACATCATGACCACCACCATGGACATCATCACCATCATGGGCATCATCATTAGGTCCAAAGCAGACAGAAGGCGAAATTTGAACAACTTACATTCACTGTATGAATTTTACTTACTAAGCGAAAAAGTTCAATCTTTGTTTCTTTTCCTTTACTAGTCTTGAAATCAGTTTCATTTGAAGAAAGGACCATAGAAGCAATTTACTTGTGTGTAAAGAACGCACATTTAAAATGATTTTTCTGAGAAAAGTAAAAATAACACTGAAAGCTTTTATCTCTCTGTTTTGACTTTTGAGTAATTTGTTTTTAGAAATATTGTTTGATATTCTACCTTTTTATTGCTTAATTTTCGTTAAAATATTTTCGTCACTTTTCTGTCTTGAAAGTAATATCTTTCTAAATTTTTCTTGTCGACTGTAAGTTGTTTGGGAAATTCTTTTTCAGCAATAAATGAATTGTTGAATGAATAAATTTTTTTCTTTGTGTCCTTTCTGGTTGTATTTTCATGTTGAAAGCATAATCTTTGCTGGTACATGAGAAAAATCTTTTATTCGACGTAATTTTGTTGATTTTTTGTTTGACATAAATTGATTTGTTATAGATACCTTATATATATCAAGGGATTGACTACATAAATGTGGTTAAACAGCGGAGCAGGCGAACTTGAAAACGACAACATAGATATAAATTTATTCATAGCAAAATTAAACCAATATAAAATGAAAGCATAATATTTGAAATTTATGATCGATTCCTAGAAATGCTATGCACTTGCATTTAAAACATATAACATCAGTAAAAGTCACATTAATTAAAAATGGAACTTTTAACAAACGCTTATTAATTCTACTATTTTTCTTGCAGTGTCGCCTGTTTTCTCAAAATTAAGTACCAATACTTAGATTGTATGCGTAGAGGGAACTGGATTCTTAAGAGAGAGATTAAAATGAACTGAAAATGCAACAATATCTAGCAAAGTGAATGCACTATCTAGCGAATCAACATTTCTTGATTAAACATAGCTAACAGAGTAAATTACAATGTTTTGTCTTCCAGATGAGACCATTCAAGTTTTCTGTTTCCTCACATATCTTGCTATATTCACGTATCAAAACCGCCAGTTTCACTATCGTATTCTTAAGTTCCATAAAACAAAATAACTTTAATTCAGTATGATTCTATTCATTATAAATTTAATTCATCTTGCCAGCTGACATAAACTTATAAAAGGAAGTGTTTGTGTGTATGCGCGGTGTCTAGACAAATATATCGCACTTACAAACATTAAATTTGACACACACGTAGTCGTAATCGTAATTCAATTCTCTTCGAAGCCTGAATTTTACAATTAAGTGTCAAAAATATTTGATTTAATATTTTGTGTTGTTTTGAGTAATTTTTCGCACGTATTTACCCTGCAGTATCGTTTTTGTCGATCGTAGAGAAAAAAACTGCATCATCGGTTAGAAAAAACAATTATCTTTCTAACGAAATTGTTTTAAACCTTTAATGCAAGTCTGTTCAGTTTTCCCTAAAAATTTTAAGAATTAAAGCTAAAACTGCTGCATCTGACATTCAAACTTCTTTATCTTTGTAAAAATTTGTTGAGCTAATAATTAAAACATTTCTCCCTAATTTAAAGCAAGAACGGCGGAAATGCTTTTTTCATTGATCTTTAATTAATTGTTTTCCTGATATTTTCAAAGAGTTTCATCGCAGATTCGCGGCAGAAAAAGAGACTTCTTCTCTTGATAATTATTGACTTAGCCTGTCATATGCCTTTTCAATCTTGAATTGGCAATGAGCCAAACGAGAATGAATGTTTCAAGAATCATTAAAATTATTTTTACCCAATTTAAATTCTAATAGCAGGGTCGGACGAACACTCCGTTAGTCCGCGTCCCAGTACGGAGTAAAAAAACATCGAGGAGCGCAAAACTGCCAAAACAAAATGATAAAAAATCGCAACGGAGTTTCTGAATTAATTATAAAATTTTCTGAAAAAGAATAAAACAATCTGATTTAATGTGCTAATGACTAGAAAACATTCAAGGCACTACTCCAGTAATCTACATATAATCTTTCCAATCTCTTTTTAGAAATTTAGGATTGGATAATCACTTTAATGCCATCTTTGTCGATGCTGGCGAAACGGCATCCGAAGTAGATACAGATAAAAATTTTGAATCAATACCTAAACATCGAGTTCGACAACTTGTTTATGAAAATCAGAGTGAGCCCACAATCGATGCACAGGAAAAATACAAAATTGAATTCTTTTACCACCTGTTTGACACTGCAATCAATTCTTTAGAACTGAGATTTTCTCAGATGCAACATCACAACATTTACTTCTGTTTTTATAACATATATATGAACTAAAAGATGTTAGTTCCTCTGTAATTTTGGCCAATTGAAAAGATTGGGAAACCATTTTAACAGATGGAGAATCATCGGATATAAACAGCCTGAAACTTTGTGACGAAATTTCAGAAGTTTGTTCTGTATTAGAAAAAGATTTACCACCTTTGGAAGTTTTGAATTTGATAACAAAAATTAATTTTGCTCCAAACTTGAACAATAGTTGCTCAATTAATTTTACTAACTCTTCCAATAAGTGTTGCATCCGGGGAGCCTAGTTTTTCCAAACTAAAAATAACAAGAACTATTTGCGAACAACATCTCAAACAAGATTGTCAGACCTCGCTATATAGGACTTGAGTATGGAACTGAGTAACAGTTTCTGAATTAATTAGAGATTTCTCTGAACTAAAAGTTCGTAAAAAAATTCGCCTGAATTATACTTCTGCTAAATGTTATTTTAAATGAAGTATTTTACGTGAAAAGTTATTATAAGTATTTGTGTCAATTACCGAGTTACACTACTGTTTTGTGGACGTTCGCTAAAAAAATGTAAAAAAGACCATATACTTTTTTTTAGAATGTTTATATTGTGGTTCCACAGGGGAGTAATTTTTTACTTTTCCACGGAGCGGTTTAACGGCTAAATACGATCCTGCTAATAGCGTTGTTTGCATCAGTGGCGAATCCACGATTTGAGTCGGGGGTGGGGGGGCTAAGGTCATAAAAAGTCTTGTGTCGTCGTAGTGAATGTAGAACCTCATGGTTTATGCTAACGAAACACTTTAACTTTACAGACTTTACTAACCTGACAGTAAGAATCGCAAAGAACACTACAATACTTTCTATAATTTAATAAAAAACACAAGGAAATAACTAGACAAAAAATGTTTTCGATTGTGTCAACGCTGCAATTACGAATGGAATGACTACACAAGTGGGAAAAATTTTGAGCCTGTGAAGCCGGGAAGCAATGTTGACAAGTTAAATTTTTACTTTATTTTTTAAAAATAAAATCGATAATTCTGGTTTAGCTCTGGGGGTGGCTGCAACACCATAGCCCCCCCCCCCTCCTGGATTCGCATCAAACTTTCTAATTTCAGTGTCTCATTTATTTTGAAAATGTTTTCATTTTTAGTTGTTTTCTTCGAATTTAATCATCTGAAGCTCCGCACGTGATTTCATTGTCTCAAAGAAAAATAAACAATACAATTTTTTTGTTTTGATTTAGTTGACATAGTTTTATTTCAATTTAAGTTATTCCGCTTTTGATTTCGGTACATAATTTATGTCACGAGCAACGCCTTAGGGTACTGCTATTAGGTCGCCTAGTAGGCCACTAGTAGGACATATAGAAAAATCAGTCCACGCGATAAAGTCGTAACATTTTGAAAACGCCTTTTGAAGCCTGAATTTTCTTTTCAAAATTAAATTGAATTGAATTTCTAAATTTTATACCTAGAAGTTCTATTAAGATTGAAATAATTATTTCAGAAGATTTATCCTAAGGATCTAAGAATTTTTCAGATAAACGTCTACTCTGGTTTGTGGTTCATTGCGATTTTACACACGCGAAAAGATTTTCCAAGATAATTTTTTTAAAGTTTTACATGCATTTTGTAAGAAATAGTTCGAGTGTACGATTTTAGAATCTTCCAAGAATTCCTTCTTTTAAATTTCTTAAACCATGCTATACGATTCAATAAAGTATTTTTTTAAAGAATATTTTCAAATATTGTTTTCCGGAAGTTTTGTCGCAACTAAATAAAAGTAAAAGAAGGCGTAAAGTTTTATTTTCATAAATAGAATAGAGCCTTTATCTGTATTTATATTCTTCACCAAGTGTTTCAAATTTTTTATATACTTTGTTACCTCGAAATTTACATTCGGAATTATAGAACTGATGTCAAACAAAATTTTTGTTCGAAATTAACCAAATCAAATTAGATTTTTGGTAAACATCTTTGATTGCTGGTATACTGATAGAATCTCTTCAATTAAAATCAATCACTAAATTAAGTTGCAACTTCTACAGTTTATATTTTGACTGAGTCATAGCTATACTACATCTTACACTTTTCATATGGTACTTCAAACAATATCTTCTCTATAACTTGTAATATAATATCTTATATTACGTATATTATAAAATATATCCATATGGAATAAGTATAATATATGCCGTGGTATACAATACACTTCATCTTAACCCTAGATATAACTAAAGTTAAATCAGAGTTACTCCGTAACTAATCAATCGACTCATACATAACGAATTAAAATTTCCTTTATTTTATTTTTAAAAAATAAATGTAACGTTGGAAAAATATTATAATATTTCATCTAAAAAGTAGAAAAGTGATGAAAATTAGAATTTATACTATCGGCAGATGCTTAAAATGTGCTCTCCACAAATAGCATTGTTGCAGTAGTTCTATACGTATTTTGTCTGTTTTTTGTTCTGCGTTTTCAGCGTACAGAAAGTACAAATGTCTGTTTATCCTTGTCTTTTATTTGTCTGCGTTTCTTAGATGGACAGAAAGTACAAATGTTTGTTTGTTCTTGTCTTTTGTTTGTCTGCGTTTCTTAGATGGACAGAAAGCACAGTCGCGTCCTTTGCAACTAATTTAACTTCTGCACTTTATACAAACTCCTTCCGGCTGTAACTAGACATTCCACTGCTGAACGACGATTGCAGAAAATCTCGAAAAGTAACAAGTGTGCAGAGTGCTTATCACATTTTTACAACTCATTTTATTAGTTATGAAGGTGAGTGAGGCGGTGTGAGCGCAACGGGAACATTTCAAATTCGCAAAACTGGTAGGTGTCGGTAGTCTATTAGACGAATGCTTAGTTATCTAGGGTTAAATTACAGCAGATCGAATTTAAAAAAGAATAGGCCTTAAGCGTATATCACACGGAGAGCTATCGTACAGTGTTCTTGTCAGAATGAGCGCAATGCCACTTACCAAAAACGTTTGTAGCATGTGACGCATTGAGACAACCGGTCAGACAGGATTTCGGTCATCGTTGGGGCGAACTACGTCATAGTCAAAGTCACACTCGATTGGTTTGAATTATCGCTGCTGACGATTTTCATTCAGCATCGTGTGCATTTTCAAGCCGGTTGAATACAGTCCAAGATTTCCGTCATCTTGTCTGACCGGTCACATGCTATAAACTTTTTGATGAGTGCCATTGCGCTCACGCTGATGAAAACAACGTTCGATAGCTCTCCGTGTGATATACGCTTTAGACGTTGTTATTACTATTGGTCAACAATATATCACGTAGATCAAAAACAAGAATAGTGTATGTAATTTTAAAGGATACATGTATAAAGTTTCGGGCATAAATTACTGACTAAACGAGGTAGGAGCCAGCGGACAAAAGAAGTTTAAAACCATTAAATATCCAGGGAAATTCCATCCATCAGAAAATACAAATCCAAAGACTTGGTATAAGTTCTAAGTCCTAACTCGAAAATATCTTCCAAAGAATTATAAAATATTCAATCAAAGAAACGACATTAAAAACTTTTTCATACCGTTTATCTTGAATAAGGAAGTGTTATAGCCGGACAGAAAGAAATTCAAACCTAAATTAAAAATTTCTAGATTGAAAAAGGCTTGATACTATGAAATAAGATACTCAAATAAATAAGCTTATGTTGAAATTATGTTACTACTCACTATATTATTTTAATTATATATTTATATTTATATTATTATATATTTTTTAACTTTTGACCCAATTTTGATTCATCAAGCTTAAAAAGTTGTGTATCACCATTCTTCAAATACAGTTTCTAAATATTACATAACATTGTTTTGATTTCACTGAAGATTACCAAACACATTTTTTCCCGTTATTTAACACGTGCGAGAGTTTTGACATCGATAGATTTGTTTCCGCTTCGATTGTTAAATCGTTTTTTTATTTCCGCTGAAATTGGCGTGCATCTCGAGGACATAAATCAACCATGATTACATAAGAGAAAAGGAGAGATGGTCGAAATTGGAACACATAAAAAGCACTCCTTTTTTCAGAGTTCTAAGTTCAAGGTAGTTCAGTTGATTGCAGAGTTTGATTCCATTGTTATCATCAGATTGGTTCACGAAAGTGATCCTAGCACATTCACGCACGTTGATTTTGAAACATCTGATCAAAATTAGTATATAAAGACATCTCTGTTTGCTTGAAAATGTATTCGAAACCATTCATTGACTCGAGCTTAGCCACTAAACGAAACATTCATTTCATTATATTTCTTTAGACAACATGAAGCCTGCCACCGCTGTATTGTTAGCCCTTGCTTTAGTTGTCGTTCTCCAGTGTGTCTCTGGAAGGCCTTCTACAGACGCGAAACATCATCACCACGATCATCACGACCACCATCATCATGATCATCACGAACATCATGACCATCACCACGATCATCATCATGACCATCACCATGATCATCATCATGACCACCATCACGACCATCATCATGATGAACATCATGACCACCATCATGGGCATCATCATTAGATCGAAAGCAGATAGAAGCCGAAATATGAAAAACTTTCATCCAATGAATGAACTTTACTTACTACGCGAAAAAGCTCAATCTTTGTTTCTTTTCCTTTACTAGTCTTGAAATCAGTTTCATTTGAAGAAAGAACCATAGAAGCAATTTAATTGTGCGTATGAAGAACGCACATTTAAAATGATTTTTCTGAGAAAAGTAAAAATAACACTAAAAGCTAATATCTCTCAGTTTTGATTTTTGATTAATATGCTTTTAGAAATATTGCTTGATATTCTACCTTTTTATTGCTTAATTTTCGTTAAAATATTTTCGTCACTTTTCTGTCTGAAAAATAATATTTTTCTAAATTTTTCTTGTCCTTCGTAAGTTGTTTGTGAACTTTTTATCAACAATAAATGAATTCTTACATGATTAAATTATTTTCCTTGTATTTGTGTCCTTTCTGGTTGTATTTTCATGTTGGAGCATAATCTTTGCTGGTACATGAGAAAAATCTTTTATAACCAAATAATTTTTCGATTTTTGTAAATTTCTGATTGTTTGACATAAATTGATTTGTTTAAGATGCCTTAGACATATCAAGGGTTTGACTACATAAATGTGGTCAAACAGCGGAGCAGGCGAACTTGAAAACGACAACATATATATAAATTGATTCATAGCAAAATTAAACCAATATAAAAGGAAAGCATAATATTTAAAATTTATGATTCGTGTCTAGAAATTGTATACACTTGCATTATACACATATAAAATCAGAAAAAGTCACATTAATTAAAAATGGAACTTTTAACCAAGGCTTATTAATTCTATTTTTCTTTCAATATCGCATGCTTTCTGAAAATTAAGTACCAATACTTTCATCGTATGCGTAGAGGGAACTGGATTCTTAAGTGAGAGGTTAAAATGAACTAAAAATGCAACAAAATCTAGCAAAATGAATGCACTAGCTGGAGAATCAACACTTATTGATTAAACATGGCTAGCAGAGTAAATTACAATACGTTGTCTTCCAGATGAGACCAATCAAGTTTTCTGCTTCTTCACATATCTTTCTATATTCACGTAACAAAATCGCCAGCTTCTCTATCGTATTCTTAAGTTCCATAAAACAAAATAACTTTAATTCAGTATGATTCTATTCAATATAAATTTAATTCATCTTGCCAGCTAATATAAACTTATAAAAGGAAATGTTTGTGTGTGCGCGCGGTGTCTAGACAAATCTATAGCACTTACAAACATTAAATTTGACACACACGTGGTCGTAATAGTAATTCAATGCTCTTAGAAGCCTTAATTTTAAAATTCAATGTAAAAAATATTTTATTTAATATTTTGTGTTATTTTGAGTAATTTTTCGCACGTATTTACCCGCAGTATCGATTATGTTGATCGTAGGGGAAAAAACTGCATCATCGGTTAGAACAAACAATTAGTTCTAATGAAATTGTTTTAAGCCTTTAATGCAAGTTCGTTCAGTTTTCCCTAAAACTTTTAAGAATTAAAGCTAAAACTGCTGCATCTGACATTCAAATTTCTTTTTCTTTGTAAAAATTTGTTGAGCTAATAATTAAAACATTCCTCCTTAATTTAAAGCAAGAACGGTGGAAATGCTTTTTTCATTGATCTTTAATTAAATGTTTTCCTGATGTTTTCAAAGAGTTTCTTCGCAGATTCGCGGCAGAGAAAGACATTTCTTCTCTTGATAATTATTAGCTTAGCATGTCATATGCATTTTCAATCTTGAATTGTCAAGGAGCCAAACGAGAATGAATGCTTCAAGAATCATTAAAATTATTTTTACCCAATTTAAATTCCAATAGCAGGGTCGGACGAACACTCCGTTAGTCCGCGTCCCAGTACGGGGTAAAAAAACATGAAGGGGCGCAAAACTGCCAAAACAAAATGATAAAAAATCGCAACGGAGTTTCTGAATTAATTAGAAAATTTTCTGAAAAAGAATAAAGCAATCTGATTTAATGTGCTAATGACCAGAAAACTTTCAAGGCACTACTTCAGTAATCTATATATAATCTTTCCAATCTCTTTTTAGAAATTTGAAATCTGATAATCACTTTAATGCCATCCTTGTCCATGCTGGCGAAACGGCATCCGAAGTAGATGCAGATAAAATTTTCAATCAATACCTAAACACCGAGTTCGACAACTTGTTTATGAAAATCAGAGTGAGCCCACAATCGATGCACATGAAAAATACAAAATTGAATTCTTTTACCACCTGTTTGACACTGCAATCAATTCTTTAGAACTGAGATTTTCTAAACTGCAACATCACAACAGTTACTTCTGTTTTTTATAACATATATAGGAACTAAAAGATGTCAGTTCCTCTGTAATTTTGGCCAATTCGAAAGATTGGGAAACCATTTTAACAGATGGAGAATCATCGGATATAAACAGCCTGGAACTTTGTGATGAAATGTCAGTAGTTTGTTCTGTATTGGAAAAAGATTTACCACCTTTGGAAGTTTTGAATTTCATAACAAAAATTAATTTTGCTCCAAACTTGAACAATGCTTGCTCTATTAATTTTACTAACTCTTCCAATAAGTGTTGCATCCGGGAAGCCTAGTTTTTCCAAACTAAAAATACCCAAGAACTATTTGCGAACAACATCTCAAACAAGATTGTCAGACCTCGCTATATAGGACTTGAGTATGGAACTGAGTAACAGTTTCTGAATTAATTAGAGATTTCTCTGAACTAAAAGTTCGTAAAAAAATTCGCCTGAATTATACTTCTGCTAAATGTTTTTTTTTAAATGAAGTATTTTATGTGAAAAGTTATTATAAGTATTTGTGTCAAGTACCGAGTTACACTGTTGTCTTTTGGACGTTCGCTAAAAAAATGTAAAAAAGACCATATACTTTTTTTCAGAATGTTTACATTGTGGTTCCACAGGGGAGTAATTTTTTACTTTCCCACGGAGCGGTTTAACGGCTAAATACAACCCTGTAATAGCGTTGTTTGCATCAGTGGCGAATCCACGATTTGAGTTGGGGGGGGGGCTAAGGGCATAAAAAGTCTTGTATCGTCGTGAAGAATGTAGAACCTCATGGCTTATGCGAACGAAACACTTTAACTTTACAGACTTTACTAACCTGACAAGAAGAATCGCCAAGAACACTACAATACTTTCGATAATTTAATAAAAAACACAAGGAAATAACTAGCCAAAAAATGTTTTCGATTGTGTCAACGCTGGAAGTACGAATGGAATGACTACAAAAGTGAGAAAAATTTCGAGCCTGTGAAGCCAGGAAGCAATGTTGTCAAGTTAAATTTTTATAATAAAGTCGAGAATTCTGGTTTAGCTCTGGGGGTAGCTGCAGCCCCATAGGCCCCCCCCCCCGGATTCGCATCAAACTTTCTAATTTCAATGGCTCATTTATTTTGAAAATGTCTTCATTTTCAGTTGTTTTCTTCAAATTTAATCGTCTGAAGCTCCGCACGCGATTTCATTGTCTCAAAGAAAAATAAACAATACAATTTTTTTGTTTTGTTTTGATTTAGTTTTCATAGTTTTATTTCAAGTTAAGTTACTGTGCTTTTGATTTCGCTACATACTTTATGTCACGAGCAACGCCCTAGGGTATTGCTAGTATGTCGCCTAGTAGGCCACTAGTAGGGCATTTAGAAAAATCAGTCCACGCGATAAATTCGTAACATTTTGAAAACACCTTTTGAAGCCTGAATTTTCTTTTGAAAATTAAATTGAATTGAATTTCTAAATTTTATATCTAAAAGTTCTATTAAGCTTAAAATAATTATTTCAGAGGATTTGTCCTAGGGATCTAAGGATTTTTCAGGTAAACGTTTACTCTGCTTTGTGGTTCATTGCGATTTTAGACACGCGAAATGATTTTAAAGTTAATTTTTTTAAAGTTTTACATGCATATTGTATGAAATAGTTCGAGTGTACGATTTTAGAATCTTCCAAGATTTCTTTATTTTGATTTTCTTAAAACATGCTGTACGATTCAATAAAGTATTTTTTTAAAGAATATTATCAAATATTGTTTTCCAGAAGTTTCGGCGCAATTAAATAAAAGAAAAAAGAAGGAGTAATGTTTTATTTTCATAAATAGAATATAGCCTTTATTTATATATCCTTCACCAAGTGTTTGAAATTTTTTATATTCTTTGTTACCTCGAAGTTTACATTTAGAAGTATAGAACTGATGTCAAAGAAAATTGTTGTTCGAAATTCACCAAATCAAATTAGAGTTTTGGTAAACATCTTTGCTTGCTGGTATGCTAATAGAATCTCTTCAATTAAGATCAATCACTAAATTACGTTGCAGCTTCTACAGTTTATATTTTGACTGAGTCATAGCTATACACCATCTTACACTTTTCATATAGTATTTCAAACATTATCTTCTCTATAACTTGTAATATAATATCTTATATTACGTATATTATAAAATATATCCATATGGAGTAAGTATAACATATGCCGTAGTATACAATACACTTCATTTTAACCCTAGATAACTAAACTTAAATCAGAGTTACTCCGTAACTAATCAATCGACTCATACATAACGAATTAAAATTTCCTTTATTTTATTTTTAAAAAATTAATGTAAAGTGGGAAAAATATTATAATATTTCATCTAAAAAGTAGAAAAGTTATGAAAATTAGAATTTGCACTATCCGCAGATGCTTAAAATGTGCTCTCCACAAATAGCATTGTTGCAGTAGTTCTATACGTATTTTGTCTGTTTTTTGTTCTGCGTTTTCAGCGTGCAGAAAGTACAAATGTCTGTTTATCCTTGTCTTTTATTTGTCTGCGTTTCTTAGATGGACAGGAAGTACAAATGTCTGTTTGTTCTTGTCTTTTGTTCGTCTGCGTTTCTTAGATGGACAGAAAGCACAGTCGTGTCATCTGCAACTAATTCAACTTCTGCACTTTATACAAACTCCTGCACGCTGTAACTAAATATTCGACTGCAGGACGACGATTGCAGCAAATCTCGGAAAGTAACAAGTGTACAGAGTGCTTATCACATTTGGATAAATCATTTTACTAGTTATGAAGGTGAGTGAGGCGGTGTGAGCGCAACGGGAACATTTCTAACTCGAAAAACTGGTAGTGTGCGGTAGTCCATTAGACGAATGTTTAGTTAACTAGGGTTAAATTATAGCAGATCGAATTGAAAGAAGAGGCCTTAAGCGTATATCACACGGAGAGCTATCGTAAGCTGTTTTCGTCAGCATGAGCGCAATGCCACTTACCAATAAAGTCTGTAGCTCGTGACGCATTGAGACAACCGGTCAGACAGGATTTCGATCATCGTTGGGGCGAACTACGTCACAGTCAATGTCACACCCGATTGGTTTGAATTATGGCTGCTGACGATTTTCCGTCAGCATCGTGTGCATTTTAAGCCGGCTGAATACAGTCCACGATTTCCGTCATCTTGTCTGACTGGTCACGTGCTACAAATTTTTTGGTGGGTGGCATTCCGCTCATGCTGACGTAAACAGCGTACGATAGCTCTCCGTGTGCTATACGCTTTAGACGTTGTTATTACTATTGCTCAACAATATATCACGTGGACCAAAAAAAAGAATAGTGCATGTAATTTTAAAGGATATTTGTATAAGGTTTCGGACATAAATTACTAACTAAACGAGGTAGGAGATAGCTGACAAAATAAGTTTAAAACCATTAAATTTCCTGGGAAATTCCAACCATCAGAAAATACAAATCCAAAGTCTTGGTATAAGTTCTAAGTTTTAACACGAAAATATCTTCCAAAGAATTATAAAATGTTCAACCAAACAAACGACATTAAAAACTTTTTCATTCCGTTTATCTTGAATAAGGAAGTGTTATAGCTGGACAGAAAGAAATTCAAACCTAAATTAAAAATTTCTATAATGAAAAAGGCTTGATACTATGAAATAAGACACTCAAATAAATAAGCTTATGTTGAAATTATGTTACTACTCACGATATTATTTTAATTAGATATATTTTTTAACTTTTGACCCAATTTTGATTCATCAAGCTTAAAAGTTATGTACCACCATTCTTCAAATGGAGTTACTAAATATTACATAACATTGTTTTGATTTCACTGAAAATTACCAAACACATTTTTCCCGTTATTTAACACATGCGAGAGTTTTGACATCGATAGCTTTGTTTCCGCTTCGATTGTTAAATAGATTTTTATTTCCGCTGAAATTGGCGTGTATCTTGAAGACATAAATCAACCATGATTACATAAGAGAAAAGAAGAGATGGTCGAAATTGGAACACATAAAAAAGCACTCCCTTTTTCTAGAGTTCTAAGTTCAAGGTAGTTCTGTTGATTGTAGAGTTTGATTCCATTGTTACCATCAGATTGGTTGACGAGAGTGTCCTAGCACATTCATGCACATTGATTTCAAAACATCTGATCAAAATCAGTATATAAAGAATCGCTGTTTGCTTGAAAATACATTCTAAACCGCACATTGACTCGAGCTTAGCCGCTAAACGAAACATTCGTTTAACGATATTTCTTTAGACAACATGAAGCCTTCCACCCCTTTATTGTTCGCCATTGCTTTAGTTGTCGTTCTCCAGTGTGTCTCTGGAAGGCCTACTACAGACGCGAAACATCATCACCACGATCATCACGACCACCATCATCATGATCATCACGAACATCATGACCATCACCACGATCATCATCATGACCATCATCACGATCATCACCATGACCATCATCACGACCATCATCATGATGAACATCATGACCACCACCATGGACATCATCACCATCATGGGCACCATCATTAGATCCAAAGCAGACAGAAGTCGAAATTTTAATAACTTAGATTCATTGTATGAACTTTACTTACTACGTGAAAAAAGTTCAATCTTTGTTTCTTTTACTCTACTAGTCTTGAATTAAGTTTCATTTGAAGAAGAACCATAGAAGCAATTTACTTGTGTGTTACTTGTTGGTATGAAGAACGCACATTTACAATGATTTTTCTGAGAAAAGTAAAAATGACAGTGAAAGATTTTATCGCTCAGTTTTGATTTTTGATTAATATGCTTTTAGAAATATTGTTTGATATTCTACCATTTTATTAATTTTCGTTAAAATATTTTTGTCACTTTTCTGTCTGGGAAGTAATATTTTTCTAACTTTTCTTGTCCATTGTAAGCTGTTTGTGAAATTTTTATCAACAATAAATAGATTATTACAAAATTAAATTTTTTTCTTTGTATTTATGTCCTTTCTAGTTGTATTTTCATGTTGGAAGCATAATCTTTGCTGGTACATGAGAAAAATCTTTTATTCCACGTAATTTTGTTGATTTTTTTGTTTGACATAAATTGATTTGTTATAGATACCTTAAATATATCAAGGGATTGACTACATAAATGTGGTTAAACAGCGGAGAAGGCGAAGTTGGAAATGACCACATAGATATAAATTTAATTATAGCAAAATTAAACCAATATAAAAGGAAAGCATAATATTTGTAATTTATGATCGGTGTCTAGAAATGGTATGCACTTGCATTTAACACATATAACATCAGTAAAAGTCACTTTAATTAAAAATGGAACTTTTAACAAAGGTTTATTAATTCTATTATTTTTCTTTCAGTATCACATGCTTTCTGAAAATTAAGTACCAATACTTTGATCGTATGCGTAGAGGGAACTGGATTCTTAAGTGAGAGGTTGAAATGAACTAAAAATGCAACAAAATCTAGCAAAATGAATGCACTAGCTGGAGAATCAACACTTATTGAATAAACATGGCTAGCAGAGTAAATTACAATGTTTTGTTTTCCAGATGAGACCAATGAAGTTTTCTGCTTCCTCACATATCTTTCTATATTCACGTAACAAAATCGCCAGCTTCTCTATCGTATTCTTAAGTTCCATAAAACAAAATAACTTTAATTCAGTATGATTCTATTCAATATAAATTTAATTCATCTTGCCAGCTAATATAAACTTATAAAAGGAAGTTTTTGTGTGTGCGCGCGGTGTCTAGACAAATCTATCGCACTTAAAGACATGAAATTCGGCACGCACGTATTCGTAATGGTGACTTAGTGCTCTTGGGAACCTGGATTTTAAGATTCAATGTAAAAATATTTAATTTAATATTTTGTGTTTTTTTTTAGTATTCCACACGTATTTATCCGTAGTATCGTTTCTATCGATCGTAGAAAAAAAATATATGCACCATCAGTTAGAACAATTATCGTTCTAACGAAATTGTTTTAAAAGTCTAATGTATGTTTGGTCAGTTTTCCCTAAAAATTTTAAGAATTAAAGCTAAGACTTCTGCATATGACATTCAAACTTCTTTATCTTTGTAAAAATTTGTTGAGCTAATAATTGAAACATTTCTCCTAATTTAAAGCAAGAACGGTGGAATTGCTTTTTTCATTGATCTTTAATTAACTGTTTTCCTGGTGTTTTCCAAGAGTTTCTTCGTAGATTCGCGGCAGAGAAAGAGACTTCTCTATTGATAATTATTGGCTTAGCGTGTCATATGATGATTATCATATGCCTTGACAATCTTGAATTGGCAAGGAGCCAAACGAAAATGAATATTTTTAGAATGATTAAAATTATTTTTATAGAATTTAAATTCTAATAGCATCGTTTGCATCAATGGCGAATCCAGGATTTGGGTAGGGGGGCTGAGGTCATAAAAAGTTTTGTATCGTCGTGAAGAATGTAAAATCTCAAGGCTTATGTGAACGAAAACACTTTAACTATATAGTTATTTACTATAACTATATAGTAAATAACCTGACAATAAGAATCGTAAAGAACAATACAATACTTTCGATAATTTAATAAAAAACACAATGAAATAACTAATCAAAAAATGTTTTCGATTGTATCAACGCTGCAAGTACGAATGGAATGACAGAAAGGTGGGAGAAATTTCGAGCCTGTGAAGCCAGGAAACAATGTTGTCACATTTGTTTTTTATTTTATTTTTTAAAAGGATAATATCAGGAATTCTGATTTAGCTCTGAGGGGTGGCTGCAGCCCCACAACCACCCCCCTGGATTTGCCACTGGTTCGCATCAAACTTTCTTATTTCAATGTCTCATTAATTTTGAAAATGACTTCATTTTCAGTTGTTTTCTTCGATTTTTATCGTCTGAAGTTCCGCACGCGATTTCATTGCCTCGAAGAAAAATAAACAATACGATTTTTGCTTTGTTTTGATTTAGTTTTCATAGTTTTATTTCAATTTAAGTTATTATGTTTTTGATTTCGAGCAACGCCCTAGGGCACTGCTAGTAGGTCGCCTAGTAGGCCACTAGTAGATCATTTAGAAAAATCAATCCACGCGATGAAGTCGTAACATTTTAAAAATACATACTCCAGACAATTTTTAAAAGTCTAACCATGCACATGCTCCCAACAGATCTCTGGTCAATTGCGAATATTTTTCAATGTATTTACTTTGTACTCCAAAAATTTCATACCCTTTTTCAATTAATTATATTGATCCATTTGTCAAAGACTAAAATCAAATGGAGACATTCAAATACACTTATAGCGCATGATCTTGTTTCATAACATATTTGTTTTGAGAAGCCTATACTTTTACACTAAACGTACAAACACTTAATATATATCTATTCGCCCCGTAACCGGTGAAATGGCCGGTTTTTAGATAAACATTTTATTTTTCCTGATTAAATGTTGAAAATAGTGATCTTAGTAAGGAAATACTCAACAAAGTAAATTTAAGGTAATAATTCATCAAAAAATAATTTTATGGAATTTCTATAAAGTTATCGTCGTGACAGACAGACAAAAATCGTTACTTCTGTTTTTGCCGATGGTGATGAAGACAAGACATATTTGTACAGCGAAAGAAAAAAAAATATATTGAACTTACCACGCAATAGTCTATGCAGAAATGTGCATCAAATTTATACTATAAGTGAAACGTGCATGTGCAATCCTCTAACTTTAAAGGCGATAACTTTTGCTCCCGGTCAAATGACCTGTCGTTAGCTACACGTGTTTATCATAATTAAGAAAGAAATTAAAAATAATCATGAAAACTTAATTGTTTATATTTAAAAGAAAAAGTCACGAAGTCAAGTGTGAAAAAGCGATAACATTTTATGCGAATTTTCTGATTAAAAGTTTACAACAGGTCATGACACTTTTAGTATTCAAGTAAGAGACGTAGCATCGGTGGTTCAGTGGTAGAATGCTCGCCTGCCACGCGGGCGGCCCGGGTTTGATTCCCGGCCGATGCAGTGCAAACTTTCTTCTTTTTTTGTTCGGATCATAGATGATGAGCTCCAACCAGAAACTTATACCTTAGCCGGTCACTCACATGCACCTCACGCCACGAAAATCCGACAACTCCACGCCAAAAACGAGCATGAATGTGGAAACCGGACAATTTTGGCGCGGAGTGAAGATGAAGATATCCAACCCTTTCCAATTTCCATCACTCCGCGCTATTTGGACTGGCCGCGGTGGCCTAGTGGCAAGATTCCGGCTTTGGAACCTGATTCCACTCAAGATCCGTCGTGTATTAGGCCTGTTGCAAGCTAAATCATACGTAGGGGGCTAATCGGGAGGTACTTCTTTTTTGTTTATTTAAGTTGAAAGTTGTATAACTGTATTGATCTCATCCACAAGAAGCGAAGTAAACCTCATTGCTATCTTTATTCAACAGTGATAGGGGTCACTCGTGATTTTTTTTTTGCACTTGACAATCAACTTCAGTTGGTACTGACTACAGAACGTTGCATGTTTTTATAAACCTGAAATGCGAATCCCTCACTCACCTCCTGTGTCGGCCACTTCGGCCGGTGCCATGTCCCTGATCTGCGTGACACTGGTCGTGACGGCTTCCACTTCGTCGATACTGGAATCATTTCTCGCGTTGGCACTCTTGGACGCTCCACACCCCATCTTCTCTAGCACAAGAGATGCTTCTGCGAAGACGTGGGCATCTAGTCCAGGCTGGAAAAGAAAAGCCGCATTATTTTAAAAGAAACTGTTGAAGACATGGAGAGGGGGAATTTCAATTACAATTACAATTTAAGCGAAACAAATAGTGTCAAGGAGATCTTTAGATAATTTATTATGCGTATGTTTAGTTTCTTCTGGTGAAAAACTCGTTAAAACCCTCTGAGTGGTTAGCTATTTTGATGTACTATTTTTAAAGTCTTAAAAATTTGCTTTTAAATTGAATAATTGGATCTTTTTTGCGTTCAATCAAGTCTCTGAAATCTTAAGAATATCTTATCCATGGTAGTTTAAGAAATTATACACATAAACATGAATTATTTGCTTCTGAAGTCAATATGAGAAACGGAAAAATACGTGTGAAACGCTCAGAGGGTTAATTCTTTTTATTAAAACTTTTTAATTAATTTTAACTTGTTAAATTAATTCTTTAATCCAAGTATTGATAAAAATTGTGTGATAAATGCAGTGGTGTCTCAGTAATCCGGCCGATTTCAGATCGGGGGCTGCCGGAATTACGAAAGCGCTGGATTAGTGGAAGTCCACTTAAAAAACGCATTTAAAATTTAAAAAAACTATGTTTATTGCGCAAAGTATTACAAAATATACAGAAAATAATACTATTTGTAACAAATATAACAAAATAAAGTTCAAAATCTGAGCGGCGGCCTATTTTTACCTGGCTCCAAGATCCCTGGCATCTGCATGCAGTGTCTGGCTTTCTCATTCATGCTCCTCACTCGTCCCTCAGACAACAGGAGGCGTTGTATTAATGACAGACCACTGCATAAATATCTTGAGTGATTCAGTTAATTGTATTAATGTCCCATTTTGAAGCAACACGGGGTCTAGTTTGGGACAGATCTCGTAATTTTGAACCGCGGTTGGATGATAGGGACGGCCCCCGAACAGGCACTTAGCGTCTCCAAACTTCCGCACCACACCAGCGGGAGGGCGTTTGATCCCCTACGTACGATTTAGTGTGAAGCGGCCCCAATACACGACGAATATTCGGAGGAATTGGGATTTGAACCCGGAACCCTCCGGCATCAGCACCTTGCCATTAGGCCACCGCGACCTCCAAACATTTTGAGTGAATGAGAATATTAATTTTTAGTGAATATTAAAACAAGCATGATATAGCCCAGTTATTTTCACAATTTTACAATATTTCCTATTTTGGCATTAAAACATGACTTTTCGCCTTAATTTTCGATCCATTTTTTTATCTCAAACATTGCCTGTAGCATCTAACTTCAAAACATGTAGATTTAAATTATTCAGACTGAATCCCAACAGATTCTCGCAATTTTATCTTGTGAATTGTTTAACAGATGGATATTTTACACAGTTTTTTTTAAATCGAGAACATATATCCTATAAATATAAAGATTATTATAAATAAAGTCACTGGTGTAGTCAAGCAAACATCACAGAAACCTTATTTATGTATAAGAAAATTTTGCTAGGCTCCTTTGGAAAACTGTAAGTCTGTAAAGATTGGAAAAGGAGTCGTATAAAACCGTCAGTAATGTACTTTCAGTTTTGTGCCCTGATTAAGTGCTGCAAAAATTACAGTAAAACTGCAAAAATTACAGTAAAACTGCAAAAATTACAGTAAAACTGCAAAAATTACAGTAAAACTTGTATTTACCATCACTCTTTTAACCATCAGTTTCTATTAACCGCCATTGTCTAAAAAGTCTAATCCGCCATTTCTGTACACTTCTACCCTTGTATTGAAGTTTATATTGATCGTTTAATAAAATTCAATACAGTATGTATCACTTTTAAATGATTTTATTTTCATTTTCGTCCCAAGACAGCAGTGAAATTACGTTACTGTACATATGTATTAAGAGATTTCTGTTATACGTCACTGCCGTGGTCTCGACGTTGACGGTTAATTGAAGTTTTACTGTGTTTGAAATTGTAAAGACTCATGAAAGATGAATGAAGGAGAATAAGGCATGCTCTATGTATTGCTCTCCTTCGTTTGAAGATCGCGTATAGAAATAGAAAGGGTGCGGAAACTCTCACACAGAGTTTTTGTTTCAGATTTTTAAACATATGTAAGCAAAAACAGTTTAAAAAATCAGCGTGTTTTAAAAGATTCCACTAAAAGTTATTAAATAATATTTTTTATTAAATTTCCTTGTGAGTTACTTAATTTTTTGTTTTTCTTATGTATTTATTTATGATTATAAAAATTGTTTCCACTAGAGATAGAATAGTGAATGGGAAAAGTTTAAAAACCTTACTCTACAGCTTTTTGCTGAGTGATTCATCTGAAAAGGTAAAAAGAAACCAAATAACCCTCATCTTAAACCTTCCTTCTTCTTTTCCTGGACATCTATACTGTGCTAATTATTCAGCGCATGAACCATGAATATGAGGTCTTAAAATTGAAAAAATACCTCAAGAGGAACTTCAGGAAATGTATTAGAATAGTTAAAAAATTCCATCAACCAAAAATATTTTATTGTTTAATTCATTACATTAACCAAAAGGCATAAAACAGTCTAACATTATTTAATAAACCTCTGAAGTTGTTATGATAGTAAAGAGTTTCAGAATATTATTAACAATGCCGTGTCATGATTTTACTGAAAACCTTTGTTGTCTTTTAACAAGAGAAAGAAAACAAAAAGACTCCAAAATTTTAAATGACTTAATTTCGGAAGAAAATTTGAAAATTAGGATATGCTGATAAAGAACATCATGAAAAATCAGGGGCAAAAAAATGAAAAATCATTCAATAAAGTGATATTTTTATCATGTCAACTCGGGATATGTTTGTGTCACATAGATGCAGAAGTGGATACCTCCTTTTTTTTTACAAATCCCTTTTTTCAACGATTTTAACTCCATTTGATTGCTTCTACCACTTCGAAATGCTCGTTGCTTCAAATTCTGCCATATCCAAACTGGTTTGATGGTGCAACCACAATGCGACGTAAGTAGAATTTCGATTAACCGTCTGGACCAGGTACGTGGAGGATAACCGAATAGACGGATAACAGAAATCTCTTAATACATATTGTTAAAAAGATGTAATGACACTTTTCTCCCTCGCTAGTCTTATAGTTAGGGAGGGAATTTTACAGGGGTAAGCATGGAGCGACGGGCAGCGGCCATTCCGGGACCCCGGGCTATGGTGACTATTTTGGCGACCTTGACGACAAATCGATGATTTCAGAAAATGCGACAATTTTCTTGATATCTCTATTAGGAAAGAAAATACGCTCGAATTTACGAGAAAACTCAATGTGACGTCACGGCCTGTCGGGAAGAATATATAAGGGCTTCACTTGGATTAGAGAGGTGTGTGTGTTGACCCACTGAAAAGGACTTTGGAGTTTTGTCTGCAATGCGAGCTAGGAAGTCGGTGAGCTGAATGCTATTGAAAGTGCTGTTATTGTCGTTATTAGTGATTTGCTGACTGCTTGTGCTGCTAAATCTCAGAGTGCTGATTTGTTATTACCTGCGAATTGCTGTCCGTTTACGTTGCTAATCTGTGCAAGATCTATTGTTTCCTGTGCTACGTGTTTTCCTGCACATTTGTGAATTAACCTTCATTCTCCATTAACCTGCTTGTTGGACTGTTTACACCATACACTCACAGAACGATTTTCGTAACAATATGAACAGGAACGTGATTTTCGCCACTGAGACGGGGCGAAAATGAAGTCCTTTAGACGCGAATAATGCATACATATGGCATTTAATTTTGGAAAATGATCAGTATGAATTCAGTATAAGAGTAGCACTGTAGAGAAATGTATTATAATGCTATAAGCCTACGTAACTTTCATACAATCATACATCATACTGTACAGTCGCTTCCTGCTTTATACAGTGGGTGTAAAAGTAATCCATGGACAATTTTAAAGATGTCCGTTGTTTGGTGATATTTTTTAGGCGGTGACGGATAACAGAAAATGACGGTTAAGCAATTAACGGTTAATCGAAGTTTTACTGTATATGCAATTAGCTAAGCAGCTGGCTTTTTACTTTCACGTGTACCAAGTATAGAAAGAGAAAATATTGTAATTGAAAAAAAAAATCGACGTCGAGATTTTGATTAATCTCCATGTATGAAGATACGGGATTGGTAACTTTAAAGTTTTTTGTGGTGGTAGTCTTTTGTGGTGGTGGTTTTTATGTTTACTCATGTCTAAAAGCTTATTAGATTGCATTGATCTCCTTTGTCTTTTGTTGGGAAATTTCGGGCTAAGAGAAACTATATTTGGCGTAATGCAAGCTTCTTACAGAAACATTTCCCAAATATTTTGAAACCATTTCGAATATAGTCCTTAGCCCTTGACAAAGTGGACTAGAATGGATTCCTTTTTTGTTTATTTCGATTCTCTCAGAGTATTTTTCTTAGTTTTTTGCTTTCTTTAAATGATTTTTATTTCCATGTATGAAGTAACTAATTCCCTGAGTATGAAAAACGCTTTTTGTGGAATTGTTTCCCTAACAATTAGCAATAACTCAAAAACGGAGCAATCTAGACAAACGAAATTTCGAATGAGGTTTTTACACCAATTTTGTAGATTCAATTCAAATTTTGGACGAAATCCGTTTGAGGGAAGTTTGTATGTTTCTCCGTCCATGTGCATTGAGTACAGGGTAAATCAAAATCGCAACGAAGTACAGTAAAACTTCGATTATCTGTCACTCGATTAACCGTCAGTTTCTGTTATCGGTTATTGTCTCAAAAAATACCAGCAAACAAACATACATCTTTTAAATTATTCACAGTTTACTTTTACACGATAACGGGCAGCAAGTGACTGTACTGTATAATGGCGGAAGCAGTGGCGGCTCGTCAGCTCAGAAACAAGCAGTGCTGCAAAAGTTTTATAGATCTAAGTTGTATGGAATTTTGTGCTGATTCTTTTGGTATAGAATGATGATATACTAAAAATTGATAGTTTATGCAAAAACCTGGAGAAAAATTTTTTATGGTTTTTGGCTATAACTAAAATCCCAACAAAAATTATTAGTGGCAAACCTCAGAATCGTAATCTGCACCCGAAGAAACATAAAGAAGCAAAAAATTACAACTCTTCCAGAATCGGATTGAAAAAAACGACTTAACGACTGAACTAGTGAGAAAAAGCGAAAAAGAGCCAAATGGGGAAGTCGTGCCAAATGATAGCTGAAAAACAAATGCAGCTCAAATGAATGTAATTTCAAGCGGGGAAAGGGTTGCTTTTCTCCCGCTTCGCGTTGCTCGAATCCGTAGGAGGGACAAAACTTGAAGCACAGCTCTGGTCTCTCTCTCTCTCTTAATTCTTGATAGATTTTCCGTCTTCTTTTTACATTTTTATTACTTTTTTGTCATTTCCGTTGATCACTGAATTCTCAAAGTGGAAAAGTAAGCCAATTAGAATGAAAACGAAAATACAATCTTGTAAAATAATTTCGGGGGGGGGGGTACTGCAGCTTTGCAGCTCTTATGCACGAGCCGCCCCTGGGTGGAAGTAACTAATCGTTGGTGGCGGATGAGTTGGCATCGATCTGGAACACCAAACTCATCACTAACCACTCGCTATTGTGTTTTCCGTATTATGAAACATTTATGTACAATACTACTCTATTATTCAAGTTTCTATTAATCATATTTGTAAAATGAAATACAACATGTATGTATCATTCACTTTTAAAGGATTTCATTTTCATCCCAACCCAGCAGTGAAATCAAGTTACTGTTCATATGTATCAAGAGATTTCTGTTATCCTTCTATTCAATTATGCACCACAGCCTCCTGGTCGGGATGGTGATGGCTAATCGAAGTTTTACTGTAGATGGATAAAATTTCATGTATTATTTTATCACAAAAATCGCAGATTTGTGTCTAATTTTTGACTAAATCGTCTATGGGTTGACTGTCCGTTGGTCTATCTCTCCGTCTGTATGAGAACGTGATATCTCAAAAACGCAAAAAGTTAGATTCAAGAAAATTTTGCATGTTGTCTTGACACTAAAAGTGTGGGTATATTTCAAGTTTTAAACGCAATCAGTCAAAGGAAAGAGGCTCAAAATATATAGTCGATTCAAGTAGCGGCTCGTCCATAAGAGCCTGAAATTATTTTAAAAGATTATAATTTCCTTTTTATTCTAATTGGCTTACTTTTCCGCTTTGAGAATTCAGTAATCAACAAAAATGGCAAAAAGTAATAAAAAATGTAAAAGGAAGACGGAAAATCAATCAATCAAGAATTAAGAGAGAGACAGACCAGAGCTGCAAAAAATTTTGCCCCTCCTCAGGATATGAAATTAACGCAATGAGCAACGGGAAGCGGTAGGAAAGCAACCCTTTCTCCGTTTGAAATTGCATTCATTTGAGCTGCACACCGGAGCAGCTCACGATTGGCGCGACCTCATCATTTGGCTTTTTTCCCCTTTTTCACGGTAGTTCAGTCGTTAAGTATTTTTTAAAATCCAATTCTGGAGCAGTTGTAATTTTTTGCTTCTTTATGTTTTTTCGGGTGCTGATTACGAATCTGAGGTTTGCCACCAATAATTTTTGTTGGAATTTTAATTATAACCAAAAACATTTTAAAAAATTTCCCCTCAGGGTTTTTGCTTTTAACTCAAAAACTATCAATTTTTAATATATATCATCATTACATACCAATATAATCAGCACAAAATTTCCTACAACTAAGGTCTATACAACTTTTGCAGCACTGCTTGTTTCTGAGCTGATGAGCCGCCACTGGTCGATTCTTTTCTTTATTTGACGGTGTTAAACACAAGATGCATCATTTTGTGGAAATATGTGAGAAATCCCGCTGGCTCTCTTATCTCTTTTAAATAGTACTTAAAAAGTGTATGAAAACTTTTTGCTCAAAATCAGCCTAAGACTTGCTCTAAAACTCGTCTTGACTGCATTGTTTCATCAATTTATATCGTAACAACACGCGAAGGTTTAGATTTCTTAGCAACACGCGAACTCGAACTTAAAAACTCATCATCCGGAGAATGTTTATTTTTGCAACAATAGAAGATCTGGAACTTTTTGTCTTCAGTTTGCTATGAAGTCACGTGCCGGTCACTTTTCATAGTACCCTATGGCGTTGATGATGTTCTCTTTCTCGTACATTTACCAGTATGTTATTGTCATGAATAAAGAATCAATGTCGTCTGCAAAAATGCAAAGGTTCTAAAAAAAGAACTGCAACATTTTCAAATTGGTAGCACATAATAGTGGCTTTTGCTTGGGAGAGGTGGAAAGCCGGTTTTAATTTTTTTTAAAGTTAACATTGAATTTCTGCTTTCACTAATATCATCTGAGATTTTAATACACAGAAAAATGTTTTTAAAAGCATAAAATGAAACATTTCGATTCCAGAAGTGTAAAGTCTGTCAGTAGATATACAACTTGCTAAGACTAACTCTATCTGAATGGTTTTCATGGTTACAGCTTCAACAGAAATTTCTCATTATTACTAATATAATAGCCCAGATCCTCCGGTAACGCTCTGACGTCACCAACAATAAAACTCACGCCACAGCACTGCGAGACGTTAAACAGCATTATTTCATTGTTAGAGAACCTAAATTTCAGTAATTTTAAATTTAAAAGAGTAATTGTCGTTCTAATCTCAAATTTAATAGCTCTAAAATAGAGAAATAAAATTTTCTATCGATTGATATAAAATTTATCTCGCTATGATCAATTGTTCCCGAGAAATTTTAAATTATATTAATCATATATTTGAAATTAATTTCCGTTTTTTTTAATAGAAAGTAGTGAATTACGTCAGTGGTATATCATGTGCGTGACATAGTTTGGACGCCACGATGCACGATGGATTTCACGGATGGATTTTTTATATGCCACGATGATTTTTTGAAATATATAAATAAAAAAATATTTCCTGTCATAAAACATATGCTTATTTTATTTGTTTTCAATCGATGTTAAACATTTCTCTCGCATATATATATATATATATATATATTTAAACACGTCAAATTTGAAGGGAAATCTCTCGAATGAAGAGGCAATTAGCACCCGTCAAACCATGACGGGTAATTTTCTAGTATAGAATAATAGCTGATATTCCCGGAGTTGCTCGGAATGAAAATATTTCCATGTCTAATATTTTTTTAATGTAAAGAATACTTTTATATAAAGTGTTATAATGCACAGAATCTTCTTATCGTCTGATGTTTCTTATAAAAATAAAATGAGAATATTTGCGGACCAAAAGATTTTTAAAATCTACCGAAAACTAATTTTCTCCATAGGTTACTAATTCTTTTTAAAGAGTAATACAAAATTTAATGATCATCAAGATAAAATAAATCAAACATTAAGAAATTTAATTAAACATTACTTTATTTATTAGCATTCTACTTGCGTCAGCAGAAAAGCTTTAACTGCGGCTGCACAGTAGAAACATAATTTTCTAGTTAATGGAAAATTAACTATTTAATTAATTGTCACTAAACCTGCTCTAAAACTCCCGAGAAATTTCAATGGAATGCATTTCAAACCAGGGGAAAACGAATGATAAAAAACAATTCAAAAATCGACGTCGCATAATTGAATCACAAATAAAAATATAAAAAAGTAATGATTCTCTTATGCCTTTGCTTTGTTTTCTTTAATGCTTACTTCTTATTCGACTAACAAGTTGGTCTTTGTGAAGTGACATTCCACCATTTTTAGAAAATCGCGCTGAAAATTATTATTTCACGCCTAGATTTACATCAACCGAATTCTTAACAAACATTTCGCGTTTGAACTATAACTTATAAAATACCGTACGTATCACATATTTTTATCGGCATTTTATTCTGATTCTTTCGGTTTTTAACCAGTTACGACGTTGTGATTATATGTGAAAAACATATTTTTATAAACATCTATGCGTGCTTTGAATTATTTATTACTGCAGCAAAATTTTTCACCTTTTGGAAAAATTGCAGTTTGAGAGTATAAATTAAGGTTTATTTATTTCTGTTTGAAATAAATTCCAATTTGTAGTTCAGTATATTATGAACAGCAGATCAAGCAAAAATTTCCACAGCTCTCAGTAGAGTGGTACATATTTTTAAAATGGATAATCTTTTATCATATCTAAATCTGCTGTTCATAATATACTACACTAGTTTAATTTTGGTATCCAAGAAGCTTGTTACAGCAAGATAAAAGATATGATGTTGCAACGCAGCTCAAAATCCCGTGCATTAAATGGCACGCATTACGTTTAACACGTGACAGAGAGTCACGTGAAGAGATTCCATTTATTAGTGTCAGGCAGTATTATTAGTAGTGTGCTCTGTCGAATAACAATCCATTTATTTGTATTAAAATAAAATATTTCAAATAATATGTCTACCGAATTCTCCATAACAATTTATAATCATAAACTAAATTATAGTTTTTAAGTTACTTTATAACAATATAAGTAATTTTCATCTTTTAAAATCGTCTGCAAATAATTATTTCATACACGAAAATATTGTAAGAAAATTATATATCTATTTCTCAATACTACAAAATATTAAATTTGTTTCAATATTGATATGC